>JAODAL010011171.1:77500-101240 GCA_025379985.1 Phyllomedusa bahiana | reverse complement strand
GCACCTGTAAAACAAACATCGTTAACACGAGGTCCCTTTTTCCCCCTGCATTGTGGATGAAAATGGTTTTTGTTTATGATTTTGGTTAGATTTGTTTGTCTATAATTGTAAATTGGATAATAATCCAAATTCCAGGTCAGTTTAAAGGATTTACTTGCTTTTTATGCAGCTGTACATGGAGGATGGCAAAACAGCTCTTTTGTTCTCTTAATAGGCCTTGATGAGCATAGCATAATGAAGTAGGCCAACATATAATGTAATAGAAGCAATAGAATGTGCTGTATGTTTTATTATAATATTTTATACCACTTAAAAAAGTGTTCCAACATATACCGGCCTGACAGAGGACAAGGACACAGTTGGTTTTTGCATCGCATCCTGATAGATGCCATAAATGAAGACTACAATTAGGTGTGTATACACCACAATACTTAGGGTGTGGGCTGCTGTGATCAGAGCAGCCCAGCAAGTTGTGGAGTAGGGCAGATTCTAGCCGCTAACTAGTGTGAGGAGTGGCAATGGGCTTGTTTATGTGTGTTCACTGCAGATAAGTGCACCCTGGGCCAAACACTATGTCCATTTACTGGTTGTGGTATCACAGCTCCTTTAGTGATTGGAGATAATGTGCTGCTGTGATGTGTCCTAGGTGGTCAGAAGAGACTTCTATCCCTTTAAATGAAGGCTTTATTTTATTTTTATTTTTTACATTCTATACAGTATTTAATGCACAGAACCTAAAAGGCTCCCTTTAACATACACGAAACCCCATGGTCTAGCCATAGTTGCCAACTTTCTAAAATGAAAAAGCAGGAGAATTTAGTGGGCGGCGCGCGTAGCGCGCCGCGGCAAAAAATTGCATGGACACGCCCATCTTGTTGGTATGCCACGCCCCTTCAAAAAAAAAGCCACACCCACTCCACCTAACTGCATAACGGCTTTGGAAGAAAGCCAGGTAGATGCCCTTATAGCCAGGTAGTAGCCCCCCATAACCAGGTAGTGCCCCTTACAGGCCGGGAGATGCCCCCTTGTAGCCAAGTAGATGCCCCCTCTGTAGCCAGGTAGATGCCCCCCTTTGTTAGCCAGGTAGGTGCCCCCATTGTTAGCCAGGTAGGTGCCCCCATTGTTAGCCAGGTAGGTGCCCCCATTGTCAGCCAGGTAGGTGCCCCCATCTGTTTGCCAGGTAGGTGCCCCCATTTGTTTGCATGTTTGGGCCCCATCTGTTTGCCAGGTTGTGCCCATCTGTTTGACAGGTAGTGCCCCCATTGTTTGACAGGTAGTGCCCCATCTGTTTGCCAGGTAGTGCCCCCATCTGTTTGCCAGGTAGTGCCCCCATCTGTTTGCCAGGTAGTGCCCCCATCTGTTTGCCAGGTAGTGCCCCCATCTTGTTTGCCAGGTAGTTGCCCCCACTGTTTGCCAGTATGCCCCCATCTGTTGCCATGTAGTGAGCCCCATCTGTTTGCCAGGTAGTGCCGGGCCATCTGTTGCCAGGTATGCCCCATCTGTTTGCAGTAGATTGCTCTCCGCCAAAATCTGGTTAGTCCAGGTATGCGCCGGACCCATTCTGTTAGTCCACAGGTAATGCCCCCATCCTGTTAGGCCAGGTAGTGCCCCCATCAGTTAGCCAGGTAGTGCCCCCATCTGTTAGCCGGTAGTGCCCCCTCTTGTTAGCCCAGTTAGTGGTGCCCCCATCTGTTAGCCAGGTAGTGGCCCCCATCTGTTAGCCAGGTAAGTGCCCCCTATCTGTTGCCCCAGGAAGTGCCCCCCCTCTGACTGCTCAGGTAGTGCCCCCTCTGTTGCCTCAGGTATTTCCCGCCTCTGTTTGCCAGGTAGTGCCCTCGCGCTCTGTTAGCCAGGTAGTTGCCCTCCATCTGTTATCCAGGTAGTGCCCCCCAATCTGTTTCTGCCAGGATTGCGCTCCCATCGTTAGCAGGTAGTGCCCTCCTGTTCGTCCAAGGTATGCCCCCCTCTGTTGCCAGGTATAATGTCCCCTCTGTTGTCGGAGGTAGATGTCCCCTCTGTCTTGCCAGGTAGTTGCCCACTCTGTTTCGCACAGGTCGAGCCCCCTAAAGCAAATAAAAATTAAATAATAAATCCACTTACCTTACCATGCTCCTGCAGCGTGGGCCGCTCCCGACCGAATTGTGTCTCTTTACAGCGGCGCAGTGGGAATGAGACAGGCCGCGCGGAGGTTCCAACTCCCCTGCAGGCCCCGCTCGTCACTTCCCTCTGCTCCGTTGACCTGTAATTGGTACGCGCACACACCCGGCTCCGTATCATACATGGAGAGGAGGGAGGAGGGAGCGATCCCTCCTGCGCTCCTCCCCGCACAGTATGGAGAACACGCGGGGCGTGTGAGCGGAGCCGCTGCATCCCGCCAGATAGGAGCGGGTCCCGGGCGCGCATGAGTAGCGCATCCAGCGCTACTCTTGCGCCGCGGTAATTAAGGACCCCCGCCGCCTGCAGGCGGCGGGAGGAATGCCAACTCCCCCGGGAGTTGGCGGGAGGACAAGCTCTCCCGCAAATAGCGGGACCCCCCCGCCAAGAAACGGAGATGAGAGGTTGGCAAGTATGGTGGGTGATAGTGCAGTTGATTAGTAATGCGTATAAGTAACCTTCAAGGTTACGTTATACTACAAGATTTATAGGCAGACTTCTGGGTGAGATGTGATCACTCGCTAAGTTACACCAGCCGTTGTCAGGCAGTGCTAACCAAATCCTCTAAGGCAGTGTTTCTCAACACTCCAGACCCCAGTGACACACCAACACTGTCCATGTTTTTCAGGATCTCCCACAGACACTGCAGCTGACCATAATTAACTCCACACCTGTGCAGCATAATGACAATCACCCTGTGACAGATCTAAGGAAAGCAGAAAACAAGAACCTGTTGGAAGTGGGGAGTCCTGAGGACTGGAGTTGAGGAACCACTGCTCTAAGAAATCCGTCCTACTCACAACGAAGCATATGTCAGTCGTGAATTTTATGTAGATGTGTTTTTATATTGATGTGGAGTACACATATTATAAAACAGTTAAAAATATTCAGACGGTGAACGTAAACCCCGTAGACCTCAATTGAAAATCCGACTTGTAGTCTATATGACTCAGATTATGAGAGTCGACTCACAAGATGCAGTTTTTTTCAAAAATAAAAACCTTGGAAATGTGTTACAGATATATCTGTCTGAATTTCAAGTAAATAAAAAAAAGTCCCAAACATTTTGTCAGATCCACGTCCTAAAGAACCCCATCGAATGAATGGGACTGGCTGCCCCACACACCCTCGATCCCGCTGACATTTAAGCAGCCAGATCAAACAATACCGTAAAATTCAAAATAATCATCGGACAACACTAATGGTTTTTTGGATTCTGAATCCGAATGATATATTTTTGAACGTTCTGAACGTGTGGAGCGGTACACCCTTGGCTGGTGGGGGCCCCGATTCACACCGGCTTAGAGAGTGGGTCACGGGATTGTGGGCGCCTGAGACTCCCGGCGCCGGATTTGCGAGGCGTGTGCAAGTATCGGGCAACAAACCGTCGGAGTCATTACGCGGTAATCCACTGCACTCATAAGAGAACATGGATTCCGTCGCTCCACCCCGCTCGGCGAATACCGCAGCAGGGGGAGAAAAGAGAAGATGAACATTAATTTACGGCGCGGACGCGCCGTAGATAATGCGTTCTGTCTATGGTGTGACCGTGCTAGCGGTCGCCGCCGGGCGGCCGCGCTCCCGTGCCACCGCCCCTTATTCACTGGCGGGATTTGTGAGCTGCAATACTGAGCTCGCAAATACCGTCGGGAATAAGCCGTTGTGAACGGAGCGGGCCTTAGGTATGTATTTATTCGACGGGTTCAGATGCTGAATCTCGTCACAGATTCCATCCCCAGAATCGGCGTCCAAACAGAGTCTGTAAATTGATTTACATTGTGCCCTATTAATAAAATCTGGCATTGGATCTATACAACGACTAATCAACATGTTTATATCTTTGTGTGGTTTCATGCCAATAATAGTGGTCTGAGGCAGAAAATCCGGCCACGGCATTCTGGATTGTTTTTTTTTCACTGAAATTATACACTGGCAGGCACAACACAACAAAGGCCGTTTACATGAGAGAATGTAAAAAAAAAATCCACAAACATACCCTCTGTTTTAAAAAATAAATAAAAAAATAAATAAAAAAATAAATATAATCACATATTGCTTGTTTTTATATACTAGGGAAAATAATTATGAGAAGTATCGCCTTTTTAACAATGATTAAAGTCCGTCTGAGTGTACCCCAATGCACACATACTCTCTCTGCAGGAAACCTAGCAGTCAGAAGCTTCCGTTTAGAACAGGCAGCCAAGGCAGCTATGTCACATCTGATATTTTGAGATAACATCCTGAGGAAGTCTTGACTGAATCGCTAATATAGATGGTCTATCACGGTTCTGGTAATTTTTTACAGGAATAAGATCGCTGCAGCTGTGTACATAGCGTAGGGAGGTGCTAAGCGCGTGCGTATAATTAAGTGCACTGGAAATAGTCCAAGTTTTTAAACATTTCCCATGGTTAGGAACACTTTTGCCGTTTCATGTCCCATTTGTTTACAGAATCAGAGCTGGAACATTGCAACATAACATCACTCTTTGTGCCACACCGAGCTATTTTCCACTCCACTGTAATGACACACACAAATATTTATTACTGCTGCTTGTGCTGCCCAAACATATGGTAAGCCCAATTTAACTTGTTAACCACTATCATTGAATGAAGGGGTTTTTCTGAGTTCTCTTAGACAGCGTATGATCTATATAAGTGATGATGCCATTACGAGGGATTTTCTGGAGCACTCTAAAAAAAAAAAAAAATCCTTAATTTCCTTTCTCTTCTGGCCGTTCAAGCACCCAGGGCTGTGACTCTCGGCAGTCGGTGCCTATTTGTCGTATCGTCATAAAGGGATCTCCGACTCCCCAATATATTTAATAGTTGGTCCAGTTAGTTCTCTGATGCCACAAGATAAAGGAGAATTAGGTCGGCCATGTGCTGCGCTGGGGTGCTACCCCAAATCTTCACCTCAACACAATTGAGGAGTGTAATTGATGACATGGAGCAGGCTAAGCGCTCTCCAGAGGAAAATATCCGCTCACCATGGCAAGACAGATTTCAGCAAACCTTTTTCAACACACTTCTTTCAAAGAAGAGACAAGAGTTCAAGCGCGTTCATCAAATCCCGTGACTGTGTGGCTGGAGCAATTCCCCACTTTATAACCCTGACAAATGTTAGAGATGTTGCACCCTGTGGTCACCCACTTTGCCCCCAACCCAGTTTAGAGTAGAGAGGCCTGTTCTCTATCCTGCATTAATGTGAATCAGATTGTA
Source organism: Phyllomedusa bahiana (assembly GCA_025379985.1). Classification (NCBI taxonomy): domain Eukaryota; kingdom Metazoa; phylum Chordata; class Amphibia; order Anura; family Hylidae; genus Phyllomedusa; species Phyllomedusa bahiana. Next base: position 95,867 of record JAODAL010011171.1, on the reverse strand, counting down.
GAGGTCATGTGTAAGACAGATCTAATGGAGGCAATCACTATTTCACAGAACAAATTCAGGGAGACTCCACAAAGATTCCTGCATGTTTTTTGTATGCATATTTACAATTTTTTTTTATGTGTCTAAAGTCATATCCAATAATATATTTTATACTGACAAGCAAAAGGGGTGAACAATGTTTTGAACGTGTGACATGTCAGGCTCCATATCTCTCCATCGCACTACAGCTTTGTACATGAGGCTACAGTAATTTATATACAGTCATGCGTCTTACACTACTATTTTCTTAAATGTGACTTTAACAAAGTATTTAGCATCTGCTTAGTTCCTGCAGAGTCTTTACTGTAACTGCATTGTTTACTGTTTTCCTCCAAAAATTAAAAATGTTGAGAATTTTACATTATCTTGTTAGTATTTGAAAATCCACCTTTTTGGAGTTTTTCAATACGCCTGATCGAAATTCAAGCATCTTGACAACAATCCGAGTCCCAGGTCTCTTCAGCACACATTCCAATGTTGGTGCCTGACTGGACTTGGATACAAAATACAGCTTATCTTCTTCAACTCTATACCCACAAGGTTCAAAAAGATTCAAAACATTGTTTTACTCTTGTTGCTTGTTCATGTCAGTTTCTAACCTAAATAGCTTGATTATTGTATCAAAGGTGATAAACAGCCTGATGTTATCACTTAAAACATGTGCCATGTTGATGGAGTCAGGATTCGGAGTTTGGGAAATTGAGGAGTTGGGGCTTTGGCGTTGCGACTCCACAGCCCTGCAAGACACACACGTGTCCTCTCCACTGCTTTCTTCTATTTCCAGCGGCCAGGGACTCGCTGTTGCAGCAGCCACGATATCCACTTCCCTTAGCAGTATACCGTTTAGAAGTGTAGACTGTGCGTGCAATCATATCCACGTGACCAGCGCCATGGAGGGACTCGTCCAACGTTCCAGGGGTAGTAGGAGAAAACAGAAAGAATGTGGAGAGAGACAGAGAACTGGAATGGCAGGAACAGGGAACAAGGTTTTAGAGATTTGTGGGTTTCATTTTTACACATCTTCATTGGATGATCTAAACACTGGATTGGAGAATAACCACAACACACCAGGAAACAGAAGGAATCAGCATTTACAAGTGATGCTCGAGAAAATGATGTAACACATTTGAGATTATGTTTTGTGGTTAGTTCCAGCCCTTGGACACATAGATCATCTATGCTGATTCTCCCTCATATAGAAACAATTAATATATAATTATTATATATAGTAATATATATATATATATAAAATAGTATATATCTACATTATATATATAGTATATATATAAAAATATAGTATATATCACATATATATGATGTATATTTTTTTTTTATTGCTATGTTGTTAGTACTCATTTATTTTTATATGAAGACTGAAACAAGCTCTCTATTTACACTGTGTAGATAGTTGTGGTGCAGAGGTAGAACCCTGCACCGAATCTGGAGTGAAGCAGGCTAAGTGGAAATGCATCTCGCTTCGGCAAATAGAGAATATTCATCAAATAAATTTCTTAAATGTCTTATTTCAATTCTTAGCCCTTTAAGGACTGTTCGGCTATTTTTGACCTTCCTGACAGAGCCCCATTTTTAAAATGCTGAAATTGTTAATTTATGTAAATATTATATGAGAATAATTTTTACCTATCCATGTGATTCTGCGCAGTTTTTCCCTCGATGATACATTGTGCTTTAAGTTATAAGCAACATTGGTTCATAAATCCTTGTATTATTTTTTTTAAAGTACATCAAAATATCTGAAAAATTGAGAAAGAATTGCCATTTTCAAACTTCTTCAAAAACAGGTATTGCATGCTCCATATAAGAGTGCGGTGACTCAAAGCATCTACAATATCTGTATACCTGTAGGCTGGCATCCTTTTTTGTATGACATGTTAGACGGGCTTTGAAAATCTAGTACTGATCTATTAATTATCACAAGTTAGAAGAAGAATTTGCAACATTATTTTTAAATACCCTTCCAGTTCTTATGTGTTTTTGAGGGGCCTGTATGTTAAACACCCCCATAAATTTTTCCATATAACGAAACTGTACTACACCTTAAAGTATTCAACCAAACCTTTTTTTATGAAGTTCGTTACACCATTAGGGGTGTTTTCACAGAAGTTATAGCAAAATGGAGGTGACATTTCAAAATTTAAATTTTTTTGGGCAGATTATCCAATTTTTATCTATATGATTTCACTAGGGGGAAAACTGGTACTAATGTGACCATGGAAATTCAACTTAGGATACATTGGACATTCCCCCATTAAGCGTGTATTCAGAGATATCCATATGTAGCCACTAGGTGAAGCTATTTGTCTCAACCACAAGGCCTCAGACAAAAGGAAGAGCGTATCTTCCGACACTCTGGGTCTCAGTATTCATTACGATTTTGCGGGTGGGGCCACACTTTCAGGTTTGCCATACGCCCTACGATGTGCTAAAACCTTAAACTCCTCATCAAAAACCCAAAATTGGAGACACAGCTACACCCCTTATGGAATATGTCCGAGGGAGAGTGGTGAGTATATCGACCGAGGTTTTTCAACAAAAAAATTTTTTTTTGGACCGTTAGGCTAGTAAAATAAAACAGACATTTTTTTTCTTCCCGCAATCTATATCAATTTATTCGCTGAAAAGGTTTCATTTGTACAAGGAATCCTGGAAAAAAGCACCACAAAATTTTGCAGCACAATTTCTCCAAGTTTGGTATTAATCCTACATGTGTGATTGCGAAATGCTGTTTCGGTACATGCAGGCCATATAATGGAGGGAGCTTAATTTGGGTTTTGTGAAACTCCGATTTTGAGGTGGGTAGCCTGGTTTACATTTGATCAAAACCCCCACAAGTACCAGAAAAGGTGGAAACCTCCCATAATTTACACCATTTGACATACGAATCTAGGGGCTTATTGAGTATAAATTTTATGTGCCCGAGGACACTTCATATTTTTATTACATTGGACTCCATGAAAATTGGTGTGGGGATGCAGTTTTATATGACACATTGCTTTTTGGCTTGCACCTTTACAGGCGTTTGCCTTGAGGTAATAAATTACATGATTAACTACTGATTACTATGGCGAGATGTTATAGAATACAAATAAATTACTAAATTTTTGAATTTTAGTTCTTGTTTTTACATCATCAAAGCCTCATAGCCATATAACTTTTTTTTTTTTTTTTAATTTCTCTCTTTCTCTGCTATTTGGATTGATTAAGGGCTTATTTTTTGGGAATGAGTTTTTTATTGGTATCATTATGGGGCTCATAACACGCTTTGAATCAACTCTTATAAGTTTTTGTGAGGCTTTTTTGAACAAGTGATATAGCATTTCTTGTAGTGTAGTAGTGTGTTTGTTGTTTTTTTTTTATAAGAACTGCGGTCGACCATGCACTATAAATTGCATGTTTAGAGGTTTACTCAGCAGACATGAACTGATTACAGTGGACATACCCAACCTTGTATGTTTTTTAAAGTTTGGCTGCTTTTACACAATAAAAACACTTTTTTAAGTTCTAAAAATGGAAACCAAGTTTTTTGTATCGCAGCAAGTATAGAGTGATCATAACTTTAGATTAGAGATTGTTTTATAACAGGCCTGTGTATGGGCTTTGTTATTTGGGATGAACTAATTGACATTTTTATTGTGGAACGATTTTTTGGGGAGCGACAGGCTTTTGGATTGCTTTTAAATCGATTTTTTTCTTTAGAAGTTTTTATTTTTTTTTTCTTTCCCTTTCCTTTTCTGGAAGCCAGGCCGAAGAAATACTTTTTGATTTTTTTCTTTTGAACAGCGCTCACTGTTGCCCTATAACTATGACAATTAGGCTTACTCTTTAATGTTGATACGGTAGTAGTTAGTAGTAGGGGGTAGGGGGGTAGAGAGTAGGGATTGTGGAGGGGAGAAAAGGAGGGGGGGGGGGGGGTTAGTTAGTTTAGGATTATAGTAGTAGGTAGGGGGGGATATGTGGGATTAGTTGTTTTGAATGTCGGGTGGAAATTGGTTATGGTGCACTAACTCCAATTTTATATCAGTTTTTTTATGCTGAAGTTTTATTATTAAAACGAGGTTTTAATTATGTAAAGGAAATCACTTTTATGCATTACTATCTCCTGATGTAAACGTGGTGGAAAATTGGGAAGTAGTAAAAAGTGTTTATTTAAATTTTTGTTTACTTTAACTATTTTTACTTTTACCTCTTCCACATATGGGGACTTGTAACAGTGATCTTCAGACACTGTTAGGCCGTGTTCACACGCTTATTCCCGACGGATTTGTGGCGCCGTATGAGCGCCTACAAAATCCGCCGTGAATAGGGCGGGGCGTGCCGGAGCGCGGCGGGGGCGCCGCTCCCGGCCCCATAGACAATGCATTGTTTATTTTACGAGCGCGTCCCGCCCATAACGTAAGTGCATGTCACTTTCTCCCCCCACGGCGGAGTTTCCCGATAGCGGGGGGAAGGACGACGGATTCCACTGTTCTCTATATTAACCGTAATTGCTGCCCGCGGATTGGCGCCGTACTGAGACGCGCAAAATCCGGCGCGCAGTACGTGCGCCAATACCGGCAGAATAAGCCGTGTGAACGAGGCCGAAACAAGGCAGATCAGTACAAGCTAAGTGCTTGTACTGGTCTTCCATGTCGAATGTTCAGTCACACATGTCTGGCCGTGCACACATGGCTTGTCGTTGTGACTTGGCTCGGGTAAGCTTACTCCAATGTTGTGAAGGGGTTAAAAATCCAAAATGAGGCAGAAGTATATGCAGTTAGCACGTAAGTAGTGCATGATTAGATGACTTGATCGTGTTTTGGAACAGTCATGTTTGATTAATATGATACTTGGGGAATCAGGCCCCAGAAAGTCATTTTAGAACAAAGATCTGGCTCAGATCTCATGTTGTTTCCAATATGGTAGTTTTCCAAGTACAGTCGATTTTGTAAGTAAATGGGAGAGCTCCCCTGCCACCTTTCCATTCTTAATAGAGCTCTCAGGGGCCCGTTGGCAGCGAGTCATATCCTATCGATATGCGCATAAATGTGTGAGGATGAGAATACGGCAAGTATTTACTAAAAACAAATTATTTTTTAGCATTCAAGTGCACAAAAATAAATATTTATTTTGCTGAAGAATTAACAATCTAAACTAACATTCATCTTGAATAGAATGTGTTAAAATTCTAAGGTATCGAAGCCCATCATTTCACATATGAAAAGTGAAGGCCTGGAGGAACCGGTTTTGTACGGCAATCACACGAGTGTGGGCTAGTACAGTATTTCCGGCCTAAGTGGGACTATTCTCGCCAATTGCTATTAAAATTGTGTGCTGATAATTCAGCATTAATGTCAGTAACATTTTTAAGCATGTTCTGACAGAATTATTGGCTCGCTATGTCTGCGGGATTCTTCCAACTTCTGGCACTTACCAACAGGCGTGTGTGTTGTGATCCGATAACAGCTCTCTGCTTGTGTAAATTGGCAGTTATGCAGGGACTAGCACCCACATCACTTTGTAATAGCCATTGGAGCTCTGAAATGGCTGTATGGAGCTCAGAAAGTTTTGTAAATGAAGATCAGCAAATTGATTTTAGGTTAATCTTATTGCAGTGTTGTAGAGAGAGGAGTTGGTCTAGACCAAAAGTAAAAGCCTTGGGAGAGGTTTTTTTATATTTTTTTTTTAAGGGGTTTTTCGCCCAACAAAACGTCGCCATGTATTAGGCTCTGTCTACACTGCACAGAAGATAAAAACACGTGTCCGTTTTTTTTTTCAGCGAGATAATTCGTTTCTTCTAAAAAACGCGAGGGAAAAACGACTGTAAAGAGCTCGCCATTGGACTGCACCCGTAGAACCCTCCTGCTGTCTTACACTGAAGCTGCTTTTGATGTTCAACTGCGTTTTTTTTACTGGACAGATATTTTGCACATGCTTCTAAACAAACGCCAGAGCCGGGTCAGAAAATGAGAATTACAGGAGTCTATGTAAAGCGCCGGAACGTCTTTTGCCGCACGTTTTTCACATGCGTTTTTTTGCCGAAATTGATTTAGATCAATGAAACACCTCCCAGGACAGACCCAAGTCCACCTATACAGTGGGTGTTAATAAAGGTTAAACATGGTCAAAATTTGCATACTAGTGTCTGCTGTCTTTGTATTTGTACTTTGGAAATAAAAGTGAATCATGCTTTGGGTAGCCTAACACTATTTAGTCTTGGCGCTAATTCATATTTTTTTTCGCGCTAAAAATTAGGTTTTTTTTTTACGTATTTTCATGGAGTCCAATAAACCATTTTTACTTTTACAACCGGATTTTGCGCAAACGAATCCCTTCATTTACGGATTTAGCACTAAAATACGATTTCGAGAGTACAGATTTTGCCGCTGGCGACCTTTTTCGCGTTTTGACAGTGCAAAAATGTTTTTTTATGGAATGATTGGCGCCAGAATCCATTTTATTTTTAACGGATTTTAGTGTTAAATTCCTTTTCTTAACATATATTGGAGCTAATAAAGCTATCTCGCGTATATAGATCTGCCAAAAATAAGTTTTGTGTATTTTTTTCTACATATTTTTTGCCTGATAGTCTATTTTTTGATACGGGCGTTTTAGTGGTGCTAATAACAGTTAATCTCAGCTTCTGACGTCTAAAACACACCACATTTATTTACGTATTTTGGCGGCAGAATCCGTTTTTTTATTGTTACGATTTGGCTACTAAAATAGCTTTACCGATTATTTGGCGGCTAATAAAAGTTAATTCTCGCTTCTGGAATGCAAAAAATACTTTTTTTTTTTTTTTAGGATTGTTGGCACCATAAATCTATTTACGGTTAGAGACACACACTAAATAAAAAGTATTTTAGTGGCCAAAACATCCATAAAAGAACAGACGGATTCTACGTGCCGCCAAATCCGTGAAAAAAAAACCTTATTTTTACTACGTCAAGAAGCGAGAACGCCTATTCTTGAGGTTGGTGTTTAAAAATTAAGAGAAGGATAGATTAGCCAGCCAAAATCAATAAAAATTGGATTTTAGCACCAAAATCCATTAAAAAAAAATGGACTATAGGGCCAAAATCCGTAAAAAAAAAACGTGTTTTTGGCGACAAACGCGAGATAACTTTGATAGCACCAAAATCCGTAAAAATGCCGAATCTTGGCCACGCAAAATCTCCTTATAAAAAAAAAAAAAAAGCAAGATAACATTATTATTACAGACGCCAAAACGTTTCGCGCAAACGACTGTAAGATGACGCGTAATAAATGCAAAGAGGCGTGCTTAGTATTTAGCACACCTTTGCTAGGGCGAGTGCGCATCCAATGGCTTACTTTATGCATGACATTAAAAAACACACAGCTTAAAGACAAGCTAAACATGCTTGTAATAAACGCGCCAAAAGAACGGGCCGATTTTCAGCTGCTTTAGACAGCAGTGGACAGAAAACACATTTCCATGAACGTTTTAGTAATTCGACTTTCAGGTAATTTTTTGTTCCACTTGCAGAGTAGACATAGCCTTAGGATTATTCATGTAAAAAAGTACATACCTTATTGCTCTGTCCTGAAATTTAAAGGCAAAGCTCTTGGGAAATGGCCTATTACGAAATGAACAGCAGTTTCCTCAAGCAGTATGAGCTGCTTGTCTTGGGAGCCAGATCTCCTCAAAAGTGGCCGTCTGGTGAGACAATGTTGTTCATTTGAATCTCAAAGGGTACAAAGATACCCTAGATGAGGTGCCGGGCTTTTAATGTGGAACGTAGTTATTTTATGTAACATTATTGTTCCAAGCTATAACTTCTCACTATTGGTTAATGAATACCAAGTGGAAGAAGGCTCCAAATGTTCCGACATGTGTGTTACCTGATCTGTCAACCATTATTAATGGCTAATGTGGTTGAGGACTTGTCTGTTTTGGTTCATAAATAGAATCTGCTTTAGTTCTTAGAACACTTTTTCTTTCCCTCCACAATGGTGGTTTCGGACATCTTGGTAGCTAGCATCCAATGCCATACTAGATGAAGCATGTCAACACCCAGAGCCCTAGCTTGAGGAGCCTTGATTCACAAACAGATTTCAAACATTTAAATAGCTAAAAATAAGTATTCAGAAGATTCCATGTCATTGTCGCATGTGTGGAGACAGATTAGCTAATCGTTTTTTGGTTTGTGTTTGTTTTTTCCTCGATAATGGTTAATTTACTTCATTGTTAATTATCTTTAAAATATTGATTTATATTATGATTTTAAAATGTTGAATTGTGAAATAGGTCTGGGACCTCCTTTCTGGCGGCGTTGACCTTTTTTCATTTGTGCAATTACTAGATTACTGATTAGCTTCGTAATTATAATCAGAAGCCAATCTGAAAAGACATAGCTGCATGGTAGATTATGATGAAGGTGGTTACACCAACTGCAAACACACGCATAATGAGAGCCATGAGGAAGTTACAAGACGGTCAGACTTTACACTACGAAAAGAGCTAATGGTTAAGTTTTTACAATGGCAGAAGATTTGCCTCGTATATGAAGCAAATCAAGTGTATCTGAGCACGTCATTAAAACGGTGACCTTTACACAGGCGGAACAGTTGTGTTGGAGGCATGGAGGAACACTTGCACCAAGATGATCACGTCATATGATTGTGGACACCAATTTGTACAGCTGATGCGAGAATTCCATTTTACGCTGCCAGCGCATTCCCTGTTCAATATGAAGAGATGTGCTGCCCACACCAAATCGATGTGATTACCTGACAAACAAGGATACTTGCTTAGTCATTAGTATGATTGCTGGCCCTTTCACACATGTGCTGGCACTGTGGAGGGGGGAATGTTCGCATCATTTAGTGCGCAAAAGTTATGACCTGTGCAATCAAAGGCCTGATAATCTGACACCTGATGTGATTACAGTTTTGATGTACACACAGGAAACACACAACCAGAACCATATAAATAGTATTGTTTTTTTATAAATAGTAGCGAGTTAAAACAGTTCCTCCTCATCAAGCTGGTTCACATTACATCGCGAGTAGACCCAAACAACGCCTTAACAATTGAAGCAAACAATTACCTCGCCATTGTGAGGCTTCAATCAGGATGCTCTCAGACGAAAGTGGCCACTGAGTGTCATCAGCAGGTTGCAACAGAGAGAGGGAGACTGGAAGAGTCACAGAAAGGCAAAGAAGTGGACGTCCTCTGGCTGCATCACACACTGAAAATATATATACATATAGGATAATCTGTCCTATATAAAGTCCTGTCCATCAGAAAGAAAAGGTCAATGGGATATCCACCAAAGCACAACCTTCAGGCCTACACAGCTTGGCAGTCCAAGGACTTCACGTGTTCTGAAGGTCCAGAAACACACCTCCAGACTGATCCTTATTACAATGCCTTTAGTATTTAGCTGGTATGGACCTGAGGCGTTGAGTAGGGCGAGAGTGGAGCGACCTTCCCACCCAATTTCTTTGTGGCCCTCCATAAAAAACCCGACCGGAGACTACACAGAAAAACTGTCTCGAGCAGCAATAATAGTTGCTGGCATCAAGGCGAGATTGTTTTTTGTTTTCATTTTTTACTATCACAAGGCCAGCCACCTCGGTGATAAATACCTCCCGTCCATGACCGGGTGCCGTCTGACACCTTTCGAACAATACATACACCACAGAACAGATTTGAGGAAGGCACTAAGAATTTGCACGGAGTAGCAGCATTCGTGCGCAAATATGCTTGGTGAAAAATGCGGCGCACTGTGTGAATGACAGCACCTACCTTACATTGGCATCAAAACGAGGTGTTTAGAACATTGAACCTTTTTTTTGGGTCGTGTGAGAATACTGCATATTGACATGGCTTTATCGTTATAGGGCCTAGCACATTGGTGTTAATTGCACCATTTATTAATAGACATCTTTTGTATATTGCAGGAGGTGTGCTCTGTGCAACACCTGTATATCATCGGTGCCAAATCTTGGTATTTTAGCACAGTGCGTTGTCTGAGATTGTGACAGGCAGATTTATTATTAGTTGAGCAGGGAAATAACTGCTGATGTCTCTCTACTGTATGTCTTTCTGTGAAGCCATTATTCGGTGTTGGACAAACCCAGAATGTACATTTTTATTTCAGGGACTTTTTTAGCAGAAATGAATGTTGGACACTAGAAAATAGCTGTATTGAGTCTGTATTTGTAGAAGCTGCAGCAATAGTCCAGATCTGTGTTTATTTTCTTTTCTGTTTGAGTTGACATTTTATATTCCTCTAATAAAAATCCTGTTCTGCTGCTCTAGAACTGTAGGCTTCTGTGTCGGGGCTCACCGAACCTGCATCTGGACAGATCCTAAAACGGGGAAACCATGTGTCCAGATTGATATTTCTGGTCGCTGAAGTGGCTAACATTCTTGTGAAGGATTTCTTTTTTGGAAAGTTTTTTGTTAGAAGCCCTGAAATGACCTTGTCTACATAAGTGTAGCTATAGAATGAACCACTTGTAAAATGTCTCCGTATAGTGAGAGCATCGCCGCAGGTGTTTATACCTTGTGTTTTTCTTGATCACCAACTCAATAAACCTGGAGAGCACCATTTGAGGTAAAGAGTGCCCGTTGATACAAGGATAGTGACTAGATAAGTGGTAAGGGAGGTGGTGGAGGGGGAGGATGGTTTGTGGGGGGAAGAGAACCGGCTTGTACTTGTAGAAAGTGCTGCTGTAAAGTATGTTGCGCCACTATAAATTAAGAGTTTATTATATTAACTTTGAAAGTACGCGTATGCCTAAACATTTATCACTGTTTCAATTCATATTATTACCGAGGCCTCATTGACGAACGAAACTAAATGTTCCATTAATAGAGAAGGTTTTTTCTTAACATTACGAGGCAACGCGCAGCAACCACATTTATTACATGGACCGTATATATAGATTGTTTCCGTATTTGAACATAGTACAGAACTTAATTTGTGGCCCAGGATCTCCGGCATTTGGTGAATTACGGGGTCAAATGTTTCGAGCACCTCAGAGTCACGTTCCAGATTTATTGATATTTACAAACAGTTTGACTTACGAATGGGCTTTGAAATTAAAATAAGTAAACTATATAAGATGAATAAAAATAGTGACATAAGTGTTTCATATAGGTTCTTCCAAAAAAATGGGAATCTCCAAGAGAACAGAGTGTGACTTACTGACACCTAGAATTATTATTTTGACATAGGTATGCACACATAAACTCACATACGATTCTCTATCTATATAAACACTAAACCGCAAACTTTTATTAATGTATAACGACACTAACCTCATAACGACACTGCATTTAAAAACCTGATTTCTAACCGACGGCACCAATTTAACCCTTTCGAGACTTCTGAATGACAAGGAATAGGAGCTCCTTTTCTATTTCAAGGGGGAGTCTGTGGAAACCGCCACCTACCAACAGTAAGTGCCTTATATATACGTCAATATACTAACTCCAGTAAGGGATCCCAAGCCTCCTACACAGAGCAGATCATCCCTAATCTAATGTACATAAAACATATAAGGTTTCCTTGTGAGGAACCTCCTCTGCTAGCGGGTGACCTTATTAGAACATCGGTTGAGAAATTAGTCACAATTTATTAAAACGTCATGGCCCAGACCTAGCCCCAACATGTTCTTTCACCAGCTAAACTGCTCACATCAGGGCAGAGGTTCGTGTTAGTGTTTTTATAGATAGAGAACTGATAGAGTTTAAGTTTGCCTATGCAATATAGTAAATATAGTAAAGATGTTATTTTATGTAGTTTTCAACACATTAAAATCTAGATTTTTGACTCTTTAAAGTAGCACCCTCCAGTTGACTAACCATTTTAGGCAATGTTCACACAGGCTTAAATTGGGACGTATTTCTCGGAGGTAATTTCACGGCGTACTGCGCTCAATACGTGGGAGAGATATGTCCCAAGTCATTACGTAAATCATCAGTATCTCATAGAAACTATGGAATACGTCACCTCTCTCGGCCTCTCGCCACCAAATATGCTGCAGGTGAGGGAGATGAGGGACACATGTCGAATATACTAGCGCTGAATACGTCGCTAGTAATAAAGTTCTGTCACGAGCCCCTAGAGCGCGTGTACCGCGTCTCTATAGCATTATGCCGTGTGAAAATACCCTTACAGTCCAGGCAGTCTATTGTCAGTTACCGTCCGATATTGCACAGAGATTTCTTCTGAACTAGTGTTTTTAAAAAAGTTTCCACATAATCATAATCCGCGCTTGTAGAGATTTACGCTTTTTGTATTTACAATCTAATTAACCTTCTATCGTGTTCATCCCCAAAAAACTCCACAGGGTCTGAGTCTGGTTACTGTGCAGGCCATTACATTCTTTGAAGCCTTAGGACTGCTTCTTGTCTGCTTAGGTAGTTGTGACATAACCTTAAAGTATGTTTTGGATTGTTGTCTTTGTAATATGAGCTCTTGATTAACTAGGTGTATACCAGAAGGTATCACATGCTGAATCAACATGCTGTGTCAGCCTTTTTTGTCCAGTGTGACAGTCACCCTATGCACGTTGCCAACTCTGGATCCATCGTGGTGTTCTTCAGAGTGTGACACCAAGGGCCACATGTAAGAAAACGGTCTAGGTCTAAAACTCACTTTGTTTCCCATACAGCGCCCCTTTCACTTCATATAATGCTCTGGAAAAATTATAGGAGCGCTCTGATTGGTTGCTGTGGGCAACAAAGAGTTTTAGACCTAGACCGTTTTCTTACATGTGGCCCCAAGTGTCAAACAAGGTGAGGGCCCATCCTTTTACCTACTTCACAATATACAAAAACCCTGCGTAATGTGCAAAAGATTTTTATTCATCATTCATAAGACCTTTCTTTCACTCTTTAGTAGTCTGTTAAAGGTGCTGCTTGGCCCTGGCAAGTCCTTTCTTTTATAAAGTGTATACAGGCTGCAGGGCTCTAAACAAACTTTGAAAGCCTCTTTAGTGAAGACTCTGCAGGAGGTGACTCACCATGGGCAGAGTGAATGACTGACTGCAGCTTAGAGCAATGAGAGATGGTCGTAACCAAAAACCTGTGTGCCCTAAGAGGAGAGAAAATCTCCTTTATCTCACGACCGAAGAAAAATCAATAAAAGCAAAGTATGTAGGAAAACTTCAATTATCCGTCCTTACATGTTAAAAGCTCATCATTGTAGGGAGAAAACCCTTTTAGGCTATGCCTACACTGCAGTGGACAAAAACGGCCTGAAAACGAATGACTAAAAACGTTCATGAAGCTGAGTTTTCTGTTCACTGCCTGTCAAAAGCAGCTGAAAAAACGGCCGTTTTTTGCCGCGATTTCCGTTTTTTGGCACGTTTTTTTGGAAGCGCTTTTTGCTGGTCTTCAAGTCTGTTTTTTAATGTATGCATAAATTAAGCCATTGGATGTAACTCCGCCCTACAAAAGGGTAAATAAAGCACCTCTTTGCATTTATATGTGATCTTGTAGTCGTTTTACGGATTTTAGCGCTAATAAAGTTATTTCGCGTTTTTGCCGCTGAAAATACATTTTTTTTTTAACGGATTTTGGTGCTAAGATCTGCATTTTTATGGACTTTGGCGCTAATAAAGTTATTTTGCCTTTTTCGCCAAAAATACATTTTTTTTTTTAACGGATTTTGGTGCGAAGATCTGCATTTTTATGGACTTTGGCGCTAATAAAGTTATTTTGCCTTTTCGCCAATCATTTTTTTAACGGATTTTGGTGCGAAGATCTGCATTTTTATGGACTTTGGCGCTAATAAAGTTATTTTGCCTTTTTCGCCAAAAATACATTTTTTTTTAACGGATTTTGGCCCTAAAGTCCATTTTTTAACAGATTTGGGTGCGAAGATCTGCATTTTTATGGATTTTGGCGCCAATAAAGTTATCTCGCATTTGCCGCCAGAAATAATTTTTTTTATGGATTTTGGCCCTATAGTCAATTATTTAACGGATTTTGGTGCTAAATACTGTAATTTTACAGATTTTGACTGTAATAAAGTTCTCGATTCTGGCGTAAAAAATGTTTTGTTTTTTTTTTTACGGATTTTGGCACTAAAATACTTTTCTTTACGGATTTTGGCGCTAATAAAGTTTTCTCGCTTCTGACGCCAAGAATCCATTTTTTTACGGATTTTGGCGCTAAAATCCTTTTCTTAACATATTTTGCAGCGTATAAAGTTAAGGAAAGGATTTTAGTGTAAAAAAAGTTCGTAAAAAACGGAGAGAGAGAGGGATTAATATACGGGCGGCAGACTGCATGGACTATGTGGTCTTTTTCAGATTTTTTCAGATTTCAATCTTAATGTTACTATATAGTGGCATAATCTACTGCACTGTTATGCCACTCATAGTGTCTTAGCAGAATAGATATACAAGATAGATTTGAGACATCTCTAAATAGAGGAGTACACCAAAAAAAAATATTTTAGTAGAATAGTGAGTAAAGCTTGAAGGAAATCAGGGGTTGTCACCAGTGCTGCCACAGTACTTAATGTTGTCAATGAAGATGCTTCTAACCTTAATTAATTTGGTTTGAGACATTAGGGTCATTAGGCGACGCAGCTGTGTTTTTGGATGGTTTTTTTTTTTGTTTTTGTTTTTTTGCAGAAAGGCACAGCAATTAATGCATCTGTAAAACGCACACAAAAAAATGCATTGAAAGCACCCTTAATCTCTCTACCTGATTGATTGGATTGTTGCAAGCCTACTAGGAGGCAGGGTTGCAATTGAAAGTCTTGATCATGCTCTTCCAACGAAAGGGGATATTTCTAATCACGTGACTTGTTGCATGTTCTTGCTGATACGTATGGGTGGATCCATATCCCAATGAGTAGTGCCTTCCATGTGGATGAGAGGGCCCAGAGAATGCCAGAAAACCTTCCTCAGACAAGACCTCTTCAGTATGGCAACTTCGTTAGCAGAGGTGTAACGATTATCCATCTGCTTCGAAGTTCCATATGCAGTAGGATCCTCAAACTGTTGTGCTAGATACAGTATCTCACAAAAGTGAGTACACCCCTCATTTTTGTAAATATCATATTACATCTTTTCATGGCACAGAATATATGACACTTTGATACAATGTAAAGTAGTCAGTGCACAGCTTGTATAACAGTGTAAATTGGTGTGTCCTCAAAATAACTCAACACACAGGCATCAATGTCTAAACCGCTGGAAACAAAAGTGAGCACACTCCTTTGTGCCCAAATTCGCAGCCACTGAAGTACTCTACTACTCCTTCATGTCGACATCACAGAGCTGGTGGATGTTAGAGACTTTGTACTTCTCCACTTTTTATTTAACCCCTTAACGACCGCGCATCAGCTGGTGCAGGTCATTCGTCTACAGCGACGTCTTTTGGCGTTGCTGCAGACTTCGGGGTTTGCAGCGCCCGACGCCGTAGCTGCGCTATGATCGGGGCTGTACTACACAGCCCTGATCCCAGAGCATGTCCTGCGAGCACCGGGTAGCGGAGGAAACCTCTGCATCCCGGTGCTTTAACCCTTTGATTGCGGCGGTGCGTTACCGCAGCGCAATTAAAGGGTTTCCCCTGCTCTGTCGGGTGATCGGAGCACCCGGTGACCCAACAGAGCCCGGGGAACGGCTGCACAGTCAGCTCTGGGGACCTAGAGTAGCCCCAGAGCTGTCTGTGTATGAAGCCAGTGACAAGGACACACTGTGTGCTGCCCTGATCACTGCCTGTGTCACTGACACAGATTATAATGTATTAGCATATATGAATATGCTAATTCATTACTAAGTTTTTTTTTAAAAAAAAAGTAAAACAGTTCTCCCTTCAGGGGATTATAAAAAAGTAAAAAACATAAAAAGTATAAAAAACAAAACAAATATTTAAGAAAAAATAATTGTACATACATTACACACAAAAAAAAAACTACACATATTAGGTATCCACACGACCGTAATAACCTGTAGAATTAATCTAACAAGTTAAGTGTGGAATGTGAATGGTGTAAAAAAAAAAGTAAAAGAACGAAAAATAAAATGTAAAAAAAATTCTGCAATTATTTATAAGTGAACTTAAACTATTCCACCATAAAGTACAACTTGTCTCGAATAAAACGAGGCCTCACACAACTGCGTCACTGAAAAAATAAAGTTACATCTGTTGAAACGCAAGGAGGCAAAAACTAAAAAAATTTTCTTGTCATTAACTACTTTTCAGGTCTGGGGCTTAAAGGGGATTTGCCGAGAGACAAAGATTCTTACCTCTCTCATTAGCCCAGGCAGAATTTCAACAAATCAAGCTGAGTCATGAAGCTGCAGTGGAGAGAGGGAGAGGGGAGGGGGGAGTGAGGAATCCAAGGGAGCGTCTCAAAACTTAAGTGAACTAATAAACAGTACAACAATGGATTCAATACAGCAAGACACAGCCTCATAGATGGCACTGTCAGGAGAAACCTTATCTGCTAAGAAGCTAATGTAATGTAAACAAATCACGAAGCAAGAGACAGACGCACACAGCCAGAGCACAGAGCCTGCATAAGGGGATCCTGTGACATGTTCACTCAAATAATCAAACTATAACTTGTGTATTCTGTATACAAAAGAAAACACCTATTCTACACAGCAGCTTGAAAGCTTCATCAGATAAAGCAGGGATCTAATAACACTACAGCTAGTTATTCTGTATACAAAAGAAAACATATTGCTACCCGGTGCCTTAAAAGACCATTCATTTTGCCTGTCATCAGATAAGAAGTGATTCACGCAAGCGCGGCCTTTCAGCTCCTGGGTCGTGACTAGGGGAAGCTTTGTGGTAACCAAGGGGGATTGAGAAATGCTGTAGCTCTCAGAGTTTTCACTTTTTTTAATCACATATATTTAGAAAAGTGATTAAATACCCATTTTGGAGGTTCCCACGTCAACATTACATGGTGGCAAAACCCCTTTAAGGGGTTAAAGGAGTTGTCTCATTACAGGCTTTCAGCCTACTTCAAAGTGTCTGGCAGCAAAGGATTTTTAATTCATGGGTGTGCTTCTTGTCTGCCTCTTCTCCTCCCTCTTCCCCCCTCCCCTCAGCACATAGAAAGCTCTCCTCCATAACTTCTATACAGCAGGGGTAGGGCGAGGGGGTTTGCTGCCAGAGTTAACCCTGTGTGTGCCTGCCTAGGTCTGCTGCAGGCTGCTAGATCAGCTGTATTGTCAGCTCCACGGAGACAGGAGAGGGCTGATCTAGGAGTGTGGAGAGGTCTGTGAAGCTGTGATTACTAATAGCAGAGCAGGGGGGATGCAAGTGTTCCTAAACCCCCTGCTTAGCATACAAATCTCCACATCTCCAGCAACAACAAACAAACCCTGTCAGAAAAGACACAAGGCAGCTATGAAGTGTGTTACTATACTCGCGATGTGTCACTAATATAGCAGAGCAGGGAGGGAGATGAACCGTTCACATGCCCCCCTGATCTGTTCTATTAGTATAGTCAAAGCTCCACAGACACATCATGATTATAGTAACACACTTCATTGCTGTCACATCTACTGACTACAGATCAGCCTCACCTCTGCTCTCCTCAATCTGTGTAGAGAGCAGGATGGAGCAGGCACACACAGGGTTAATCCAGCTACACAGAAGCCAGAGCCCTCCCTCTCCCTTCCCTACAGAAGCATACTGTGTGGGAGGGGCTCTGTGCTCCAACCTGTATTCAGAAACAGATGAGTCATCAGCACTGACAGCCTTGTGAGATAAAGATCAACAGGTCAGCTGCTATAGGGATTTCAGGAGCTGATGCACTACTACTAACAGGGATAACTCAAAATCAGTAGGACATTTGTAATGAACATATATTGCAAAGCTGCTTGTTTTTTAAAGATCTTTTAATTAAAACCCAATCATTGTAGCGAGACAACCCCTTTAAGGATGCCCCATAAATGCTCAATTGGCTTTAGGTCTAGAGACGTGCTTAGTCAGCGGATCTACCCCATTTTCTTAGAAGGCAGTGGTTTATTTAGGCTTTTGGGTAGTTTGTTGGAAATGCCATGCAGACCATTTTCTGAAGGGAGGGGATCCTACTCTACTTCAGTATGTCACAGTACATTTTGGCACTCGTGGTTCCCTCAATGAACTGTAGCTCCCCACAGCTGGCAACACTCATGTTGCCCCAAACCATGACACTCCCACCACTATGCTTGACCTTACCTGGTTTGCCGTGACACACGCTTGAAACAGTCTGATGTTTATCCAGGTCTCCTCAGCCCACAGAATATGGTTTTGGTAATCCATGTCCTTAGTCTGCTTGTTTTCAACAAATCGTTTGCGGGCTTTCTTGTGCATCATCTTAAGAGGCGGCTT
>JAODAL010011171.1:5000-75000 GCA_025379985.1 Phyllomedusa bahiana | reverse complement strand
GGAACTTTCTCCCATCTCCCTCCTGCATCTCTGGAGCTCAGCCACAGTGATCTTGGGGTTCTTCTTTACCTCTCTCACCAAGGCTCTTCTCCCACGATTGCTCAGTTTGGCTGGACCGCCAGGTCGAGGAAGAGTTGCGGTTGCCCCATACTTCTTCATTTAAGGATTATGGAGGCTACTGTGCTCTTAGGAACCTTGAGTGCTGTCTCTGAGCTCCTTGGGCAGTTCGTCTCACAGATCAAAAGAAAAATTCCTAAAACAATAATCTTTAATAGATATGCATTAAAATAATTATCCTTTACATATAAAAATGGCCTCACACATATAACCACTATACAAATATTCAACTGTATATGTATAAAGTACCCGGTGTATATCAGTACCTAAACACAAAAGCAAGTGGACAATGTCTAGCTAATCACAGCAAAAAAGACATTGTACCAAATACCTATTAGCAGGGAGAAGTGCCCCTATAAGAGGGAGGAAAATGTGGTCAAAAACTCAGGGTTTCTGAAGACCTTGTCACAGTAGACTCCGTTGCCCCATTGGACCAGTATATACCATATAATAGAAAAAGCACTATCGCTATCACTATACTAGTCCTATCCAGATAGAGCACTCGCCCCGAAAAAGGGCGACCCCACCTCTCGGCGACTCACCCTAACTAACTAAATTATACAGTAACATACATAAAGAACACGACATAAGTCCCAACGCGTTTCCCCAAGATATGGTTCATCAGGGGATAATAATTATACATCTGTGATGAGAGATGATGATGGTCCAAGTGATGGCATGATGAGGCCAGTTCCTTAGACCTCATGTGTTCTGACATGCACTGTATATAACAAGGCATTATGGGAAAGGGGCTGAGAAGCCCACAGCACCCTCTGTTGGTTGTAACAAATCCTCAATTTGCTTTTGACCCACCGAGTCTTGAGAAAGCAAAAAGGATTTTTATCCAAGCCAGTATCTCTCATCTACAGACAACGCTGTTTCGGGATTTTTGTCCCTCTTCAGTGCAGAGTAGAGAAGATACTGGCTGGCTGTGTGGGAGGCATCGGGTAGCTCAGGAAGGGAGGATCTCTCCTTAAGGAGAGCACCGAACCGAACGGCTTGTAGAGTTTTGGTTTTGCCTTTTCCCCCCTACTTAGCATCTGCATATCACTAAGGAAATTATGGGAAAGGGGCTGAGAAGCCCACAGCACCCCTTTGTTGGTTGTAACAAATCCTCAATTTGCTACCAAAACTCTACAAGCCGTTCGTTCGGTTTCTCTCCTTAAGGAGAGATCTTCCCTTCCTGAGCTACCCGATGCCTCCCCACACAGCCAGCCAGTATCTTCTCTACTCTGCACTGAAGAGGGACAAAAATCCCGAAACAGCGTTGTCTGTAGATGAGAGAAACTGGCTTGGCTAAAAAATCCTTTTTGCTTTCTCAAGACTTTGGTGGGTCAAAAGCAAATTGAGGATTTGTTACAACCAACAGAGGGTGCTGTGGGCTTCTCAGCCCCTTTCCCATAATGCCTTGTGATATGCAGATGCTAAGTAGAGGGCGAAAAGGCAAAACCAAAACTCTACAAGCCGTTCGTTCGGTGCTCTCCTTAAAGAGAGATCTTCCCTTCCTGATGCACTGTATATAGTCAGGTGTGTGCCTTTCCTAATCCAGTCCAATCAGTTTAATTAAACACTGCTGAACTCCAATGAAGGAGTAGAACCATCTCGAGGATCAGAAGGAAATGGACAGCATGTGAGTTATATATGAGGTGTCTGAATACTTATGACCATGTGATATTTCCGTTTTTCTTGTTGAATAAATTTTCAAAAATATCAACGTTTCTGTTTTTTTTTTTTTCTTTCAAGAGTGTACATTAATGAGCCAAAAAATGAACTTTTTTGATCTTACCAAATGGCTGCAATGACAGAGTGAAAAATTTAAAAGTGTCTGAATACTTTGCGTACCAAATGTATAATCAATATTTGTATCTTTATTATTTCCTTGTGGGATTAAAAACCTACTGGCCATTTGTGGGGGGGGGGGGACACCACGTGAGGTGTGGCAGTACCGTTTTGTACCTGGTCCTGGATGTGGGACTGGTCTTGCACTCCCTCCTTTCTTTCTTTCCTTACTCCCTTCTTTTAAATTTTCTGTATGGTCTTCGTGTGTTTTGATTTGTATTATTTGTCTATGTGATAAGTCATTCATTGTACTCCAGTTATGAGATTTGATGTTAATACACTATTGTGCAATATACTGGACCATAATGAGAAGTTAATATTGCTTGTTTAGTTCATTATCCTGACTGGTTTGTGTCCTGGTTTTTTTATACGAATCTATGGTAATTGTATTACTGGTGCAGAATTCAAAAATATGTTATTTTACTTCATGTCATTATTTGTCATATTTCATCTTTAATAAAAATACGTTTTTGAATGTGAAAAAAAAAACCAAAAAACCTTATGACCAAGCAATGCTCATGTATCCATCCACCTTGAAGTAATCCCCAGCACCAACCTCTCAACTAGAGCACCACTTTAATGGGAGGACTATGTTTGCAGCTGGGTGCTGCAGTTTAGGTAACTTAACAATCAACTTATTTAAATTTTTCGCCATAAAAACAAGTTGCAAATTATGGTGAGTGGTTTATTTCTAGTATTTTTTGCAGTTTTTTACTCCACTTAACCGTTTTGGAGAGTGTAGAGAAAAAAGTGGGTAAGGTTTAGCCCAGACAGTTCAAGATGTGCCACATTTATTAAGAGGTTTGTGCCTCTTAATAAATTTTGCACGTACGATATTTTCTGGTCCCAGGGCCACGTTGTCATATTGTACTTCTCCCAGGGGCCATAGTAAATCTTAGAGGGATATTCCTCCATCGGACATTTTTATAGCACTTCAGTTATAAATACCAAATATGGCTGAGAAGTCCTGGTTCCACTGCCAGAGTGTAGAATGTGGTTTTCTCTGCTTGTTACGCCACAAATAGGATATGAGGTGTCTATTTTAATTGTAGTTTTTGGGTGTTACAAAAGTTGCCGTTTCACAACTATAACTAGAGATAACACATACAGAATCTCAGGGGGTGAGTACACCCCATATTTGTAAATATTGTATTATATCTTGTCATGGGACAACACTGAAGTTACGGAACATTGATACAATGTAAAAATCGGATGTACACAGGGGCTTATAAATAACGGCGTGTAAAATTATGTCGTGGGGTTCCCGGGGGCCCCACTCAAAAATATAACTCGACAACACCCAGGCATATCCAAAGGTGTTAACCAACTGCTGGCAAAAACAAAAGTATGAGTACACCCCTAAGTGAAAATGAACGAATTGTGCCTATAGTGTCAATATTTTGTGTGGCCACCATTATTTTCCAGCACTGATAGACTCTCTTGGGCATGGAGTTCACTAGAGCTTCACAACAACATAGATTGGTAGTTTACTTCACGCACTTAAATCCACACTGCATAAATCTAGGGCTTCTCTTTCACCCCGTATCAATTCCAAATGTAAACTAAAATGCAGTGTACCGCCGATGTAAAATATTTTCGATACTTTATTAATCCTTAAAGACCTATCGTCATATATTACTCATAAAATACTTGCGATTCATTGCATAGTCCCGGATTAAGCGCCTTTCGAAAC
Source organism: Phyllomedusa bahiana (assembly GCA_025379985.1). Lineage (NCBI taxonomy): Eukaryota > Metazoa > Chordata > Amphibia > Anura > Hylidae > Phyllomedusa > Phyllomedusa bahiana. The sequence goes on along the minus strand of JAODAL010011171.1, from coordinate 71,351 downwards.
ATTTCTCATGCGAAGTTACATCAATGTCTTCCCTTGGCATGTAGAAGGAAACCGCAATCAGACAGGCAGCCAGCCGCACCGGTGTGCATGTAGAGGGAAACAGCAATCAGACAGGCAGCCAGCCGCACCGGTGTCATGTAGAAGGAAACAGCAATCAGACAGGCAGCCAGTCGCACCGGTGTACATGTAGAGGAAACAGCAATCAGACAGGCAGCCAGCCGCACCGGTGTACATGTAGAAGGAAACAGCAATCAGACAGGCAGCCAGCCGCACCGGTGTACAGGTAGAGGAAAACAGAAATCAGACAGGCAGCCAGCCGCACCGGTGTGCATGTATAAGGAAACAGCAATCAGACAGGCCGCCAGCCGCACCGGTGTGCATGTAGAGGAAACAGCAATCAGACAGGCAGCCAGCCGCACCGGTGTGCATGTAGAAGGAAACAGCAATCGGACAGGCAGCCAGCCGCACCGGTGTACATGTAGCGGAAAACAGCAATCAGACAGGCAGCCAGCCGCACCGGTGTGCATGTAGAGGAAACAGCAATCAGACAGGCAGCCAGCCGCACCGGTGTACATGTAGAAGGAAACAGCAATCAGACAGGCAGCCAGCCGCACCGGTGTGCATGTAGAAGGAAACAGCAATCAGACAGGCAGCCAGCCGCACCGGTGTGCATGTAGAAGGAAACAGCAATCAGACAGGCAGCCAGCCGCACCGGTGTGCATGTAGAAGGAAACAGCAATCAGACAGGCAGCCAGCCGCACCGGTGTACATGTAGAGGGAAACAGCAATCAGACAGGCAGCAGCCGCACGGTTGTTACACTCGTAGCAGTGGAAACAGCACAGCAAGGCGCCAGCCGCACCGGTGTGCATGTAGACTGAAACAGCAATCGACAGGCAGCCAGCCGCACCGGTGCTGCTATGTAGAAGAACTGTCTGATTGCTGTTTTCCTCTACATGTACACCGGTGCGGGCTGGCTGCCTGTCTGATTGCTGTTCCTCTACATGCTACACACGGTGCGGCTGGCTGCCTGTCTGATTGCCGTTTCCTTCTACATGCACTCCGGTTGCGGCTGGCTGCCTGTCTGATTGCTGTTTCCTTCTACATGACACCCGGTGCGGCTGGCTGCCTGTCTGATTGCGTTTCCTCTACATGTACACCGGTGCGCTGGCTGCCTGTCTGTTGCGTTTCTTACATGTACACCGTGCGGCTGGCTGCCTGTCTGATTGCTGTTTCCTCTAATGACACCGGTGCGGCTGCTGCCTGTCTGATTGCTGTTTCCTCTACATGTACACCGGTGCGGCTGTCTGTCTGTCTGATTGCCGTTTCCTTCTACATGCACACCGGTGCGGCTGGCTGCCTGTCTGACTGCTGTTTCCTTCTACATGTACACCGGTGCGGCTGGCTGCCTGTCTGATAGCTGTTTCCTACTACATGTACACCGGTGCGGCTGGCTGGCTGTCTGATTGCTGTTTCCATCTACATGAACACCGGGGCGGCTGGCTGCCTGTCTGATTGCTGTTTCCTCTACCTGTACCCAGGTGCGGCTGGCTGTCTGTATGTTTGCCGTTTCCTTCTACATGTACACCGGTGCGGCTGGCTGCCTGTCTGATTGCCGTTTCCTTCTACATGTACACCGGTGCGGCTGGCTGCCTTCTGACTGCTGTTTCCTTCTACATGCACCAACCGTGCGCTGCTGCCTGTCTGATTGCTGTTTCCCTCTACATCCACACCGGTGCGGCTGGCTGCCTCTCTGTTTGCTGTTTCCTTCTACATGTACACCGGTGCGGCTGGCTGCCTGTCTGATTGCTGTTCCCTCTACATGTACACCGGTGCGGCTGGCTGCCTGTCTGATTGCCGTTTCCTTCTACATGCACACCGGTGCGGCTGGCTGCCTTTCTGATTGCTGTTTCCTCTACATGCACACCGGTGCGGCTGGCTGCCTGTCTGATTGCTGTTTCCTTCTACATGCACAACCGGTCGGGCTGGCTGCCTTCCGATTGCCGTTTCCTTCTACATGACACCGGTACGGCTGGCTGCCTGTCCGATTGCTGTTTCCTTCTACATGTACACCGGCGGGCTGGCTGCCTGTCTGATTGCCGTTTCCTTCTACATGCACACCGGTGCGGCTGGCTGCCTGTCTGACTGCTGTTTCCTTCTACATGTACACCGGTGCGGCTGGCTGCCTGTCAGATTGCCGTTTCCTTCTACATGCACACCGGTGCGGCTGGCTGCCTGTCCGATTGCTGTTTCCTTCTACATGTACACCGGTGCGGCTGGCTGCCTGTCCGATTGCAGTTTCCTTCTACATGCACACCGGTTTGGCTGGCTGCCTGTCTGATTGCCGTTTCCTCTACATGTACACCGGTGCGGCTGGCTGCCTGTCCGATTGCTGTTTCCTTCTACATGCACACCGGTGTGGCTGGCTGCCTGTCTGATTGCCGTTTTCCTCTACATGTACACCGGTGTGGCTGGCTGCCTGTCTGATTGCCGTTTTCCTCTACATGTACACCGGTGTGGCTGGCTGCCTGTCTGATTGCTGTTTCCTCTACATGTACACCGGTGCGGCTGGCTGCCTGTCTGATTGCCGTTTTCCTCTACATGCACACCGGTGCGGCTGGCTGCCTGTCTGATTGCTGTTTCCCTCTACATGCACACCGGTGCGGCTGGCTGCCTGTCTGATTGCTGTTTCCCTCTACATGCACACCGGTGCGGCTGGCTGCCTGTCTGATTGCTGTTTCCTTCTACATGTACACCGGTGCGGCTGGCTGCCTGTCTGATTGCTGTTTCCTCTACATGCTCACCGGTGCGGCTGGCTGCCTGTCTGATTGCTGTTTCCTCTACATGCACACCGGTGCGGCTGGCTGCCTGTCTGATTGCTGTTTCCTCTACAAGCTCCCCGGTGCGGCTGGCTGCCTGTCTGATTGCTTTTCCCTTACATGCACACCGGTGCGGACTGGCGCTGTCTGATTGCCTCCTTCTACATGCACACCGGTGCGGCTGGCTGCCTGTCTGATTGCTGTTTCTCTACATGCACACCGGTGCGCTGGTGCATGTCTGATTGCTGTTTCCTCTACATGTACACCGGTGCGGCTGGCTGCCTGTCTGATTGCTGTTTCCTCTACATGCACACCGGTGCGGCTGGCTGCCTGTCTTATTGCTGTTTCCTTCTACATGCACACCGGTGCGGCTGGCTGCCTGTCTGATTGCTGTTTCCTCTACATGTACACCGGTGCGGCTGGCTGCCTGTCTGATTGCTGTTTCCTTCTACATGGACACCGGTGCGGCTGGCTGCCTGTCCGATTGCTGTTTCCTTCTCCATGTACACCGGTGCGGCTGCCTGTCTGACTGCTGTTTCCTTCTACATGTACACCGGTGCGGCTGCCTGTCTGACTGCTGTTTCCTTCTACATGTACACCGGTGCGGCTGGCTGCCTGTCTGATTGCTGTTTCCTCTACATGTACACCGGTGCGGCTGGCTGCCTGTCTGATTGCTGTTTCCTTCTACATGCACACCGATGCGGCTGGCTGCCTGTCCGATTGCTGTTTCCTTCTACATGCACACCGGTGCGGCTGGCTGCCTGTCTGATTGCGGTTTCCTCTACATGTACACCGGTGCGGCTGGCTGCCTGTCTGATTGCCGTTTTCCTCTACATGTACACCGGTGTGGCTGGCTGCCTGTCTGACTGCTGTTTCCTTCTACATGTACACCGGTTCGGCTGGCTGCCTGTCCGAATGCGGTTTCCTTCTACATGCACACCGGTGCGGCTGGCTGCCTGTCTGATTGCCGTTTTCCTCTACATGTACACCGGTGCGGCTGGCTGCCTGTCTGATTGCCGTTTTCCTCTACATGAACACCGGTGCGGCTGGCTGCCTGTCTGATTGCAGTTTGCCGCTACATGCACACCGGTCGCGGGCTGTCTGATTGCTGTTTCCTTACATGCACCGGTGCGGCTGCTGCCTGTCTGAATGCTGTTTCCTTCTAACATGACACCGGTGCGGCTGGCTGCCTGTCTGATTGCTGTTTCCTCTACATGTACACCGGTGCGGCTGGCTGCCTGTCTGATTGCGGTTTCCCTCTACATGCACACCGGTGCGGCTGGCTGCCTGTCTGATTGCGGTTTCCCTCTACATGCACACCGGTGCGGCTGGCTGCCTGTCTGATTGCTGTTTCCTTCTACATGCACACCGGTGCGGCTGGCTGCCGGTCTGATTGCTGTTTCCCTCTACATGCACACCGGTGCGGCTGGCTGCCTGTCTGATTGCTGTTTCCTCTACATGTACACCGGTGCGGCTGGCTGCCTGTCTGATTGCTGTTTCCTTCTACATGCACACCGGTGCGGCTGGCTGCCTGTCTGATTGCTGTTTTCCTCTACATGCACACCGGTGCGGCTGGCTGGCTGCCTGATTGCCGTTTCCTTCTACATGCACACCGGTGCGGCTGGCTGCCTGTCTGATTGCCGTTTCCTCTACATGTACACCGGTGCGGCTGGCTGCCTGTCTGATTGCTGTTTCCCTCTACATGTACACCGGTGCGGCTGGCTGCCTGTCTGATTGCTGTTTCCGTCTACATGTACACCTGTGCGGCTGGCTGCATGTCTGATTGCTGTTTTCCTCTACATGCACACCGGTGCGGCTGGCTGTCTGATTGCTGTTTCCTCTACATGTACACCGGTGCGGCTGGCTGCCTGTCTGATTGCTGTTTCCTCTACATGTACACCGGTGCGGCTGGCTGCCTGTCTGATTGCTCTTCCCTTCTACATGTACACCGGTGCGGCTGGCTGCCTGTCTGATTGCTGTTTCCTCTACATGTACACCGGTGCGGCTGGCTGCCTGTCTGATTGCTGTTTCCCTCTACACGCTAAGTGAAGACATCCCAACTCCTACTCTACATGTTCACCTTTTCAACCAAATGTCCATCTATTTCAATTAGATAAGACTGTTCCTTTTTATTGTCTTGTGGAAATACCATCATAGTGAGCTATAATCATAGATGCATTTTGTCATGGACTCATCTAGGTGGCATTTTGTTAAATGTCTTTTTCGTAAGTTTTTTAAGTATTTGTGTAGTTTTCTTCTAGCATATATTTTTATTAATCTCACATTCCATTCTATGCTCATGTTGTGAATATGCCATAATCGTCTAATGTCTCAAAGGGGTTTTATCACTGCAAATATTAGCTTTTAATACGAAGTGACAGTTATATGAAGACTTATTTTAAATGCATTGGTCAGTAGAGTTTACTTTGAGAAATTTTATGATTGCACACCGGTTTCTATGGTTACTGGATTCCCTGACCATAACTCTGTTATCTGATTAGAGCAGACAGTGATCGTCACCCCATGGACGGACTGAGCGTTTTGGGAAAACGAGTTATCTCTAAGACCTCGTTCACACGGCTTATTTGGGCGCTGATTGGAGTGGTACTGTGCGCCGTATTTGCGCTGCAGTACGGCTCCAATCCGTCCTAGTAACTACGGTGATCCACAGTTCTCATAGATAACTATGGATTCCGGCTCTCCTCGCCGCTCGGCGAATCCGCCGCGGGGGGAGAAAGTGACATGTACATTTTCTACGGCGTGTACGCGCCGTAGATAATGACCATCGCTGCACGGCTGCCGGTGTAATTGCAGGCCGAAATCTGTCACCACAATTACGCCGGCAATAAGCCTTGTGAACCAGGCCGAAGATTACGGACAAGCAACTGTTTGAAGTCCTCACAGCACATGTACCTTGTTTTTATTGAAGATTAGATGTCGGTGTAACCGCTCAACTCAACTTAGAGGTGCTAGATATGCTAATCACTGTTATAGAACCACCCACAACCTGATGCGACAGAGAGAGTGTAAAACTGCTTGTGACTCGGTGAAACAGCCTAGTGAGAAAACCTTTTTAATTTACCTTTTGCTTTGTTATTGAATGCCGAATTTTGCTAATGCAAGTTATGTGTAAAATGATGGCCTTCTAGTCGATCCGATGGGCTCTATAACATTGTGCCTCTGGCTTTTTTGAATGTCATAACATACTACTCGTTTCTAATCCCTGCTCTTTTTTTCCTTTGCAGACCAGAGATGACTTTCTTGGGCAAGTGGATATTCCTCTTTACCAGTTCCCGGTATGTGCTGTTCTTCTCCCGCCTGTTGACGTTCTGTTCTGTACCTCTGTAAACCTAATCTGTTGATCACGAGCTAGCCTGCTTTTTTTCATTTATATAAGACCATTAAAGATGATATGTGTACTTCATTCAAGTACAAAGCAAGCCTGCCAGAACAGTTGGGGCTGAGGCTCTACTCTTAGTCCAAAGCTGCCACATGGCTTGGTATCGGACATAATAAATCGGAATACATTTAACCTTTTGTTAGCTTACGTAAGTAAACATTGCCAAGCGCTTGGCATTACCCGTAGCTGCAGCCAGCTCATCATGTGGTGAAGCGGTTAACTTACTGTAAGAGATGTAGACTGGATGTGCTGCCAGGCAGGCCTTTCACAGAGTGTTTATGACTATGACTGTATTACAATCTACATTTTATAGCAGGCATCCTTGTTCGGTTTATGCGTAAGCCTATCCAATTAGAAGACTTATTTAGCACATGTTACAGTTTCACTAACTATGTAGCTATGTTTAGTGATGTCTACATTGTAGAATATGCGATGCAATTAATTCAGTATATAAGACTGCTTTCTTTATTGTTATTTTCAAACATTTGGCCTTCAAAGATGCAATGAAATTTGTGGGTGCCGCCTTTTTTTTTTTTTTTTTTTTTTTCAATATGATAGATGTTGACGCTTCAACATTATCTGTATTCACCTTTGAACAAGAAGTGGAAGTCAAAGCAGTGCATATAAAGGGTTCACATCTTAAAGGGGTTTTGCCATGATCTCATTTCATACCTCCTGGATTTCGCTCTTCAGCTCTGTGTGCTCAGACGGGGGTGTGTGTGATTTGTTTGAATTAAATATCACGTGACCCATCAGGATGACAACATTGTCTTTCCTCTCGGTAGTCAACGAAAAGGTCTGTTTATGTAAAGAGTTAAGAGTAGCTGCAATGTAGCTCAGAGGTAAAGTTTTTACCGCACAGCACAAGGGTCCTAGGTTCAAATCCCTGTAGGAATCAAACCTGTGTATTTTTTTTTTTCTCTTTATCAGTGCACAGACCTCATTGAGGTTTCTTTTTATATTTATTTGCACTGTTCGACTAATTACTAAGGAGTACAGAGGACAGGAGTAGAATGGCAGCACCTGGGGTTTGAACACTCAATAGCTGCCTGAGGTGAAAGGTGATGTCTGACCACGACTAAAGAGCTCTCAGCCCTGGTCGTATCCTGTGGAGACGAGCTGTAAACAATATATCACTAAAGGAGCAGCTGAAACAAAAACGGTGCAGAATTTTTAATAACGATGAATGGTGAAAATGTTTATTATTTAGTTTGGGAGTTTCCCACGTCAATTTTACTTCGTGGCAAAACCCCTTTAAATGCCAGGAAATACAAACCTTTTTATTGGATCACACAATCACATATTTTTAAAAAAACATTATAAAAAACCAAACCTGGGCTGTACAGATAGATGCAAGACCCCTCCGGGAATAGTCAGAGAAGGTCAGTAGGCAGAAACACAAATGTAAAATACACAGTGCATAACACGGAAATCCACACCGACCCTAAACATCAATATGAACAAACCTCCAAAAAGGTTTCTGCCCATAGTGAGAGGGTAAAAAAATATATTACATGTGCTATGAAGGAGACTGAGGAGTCGATAACAAAAAAAAAAAAAAAAAAAGAATATAGGAGGTACTGGAAAATATCAAAAATTGCATGCTCATAGGTAAGGACAGTGTGCTGTAAACACAAAATACCCCATCCGTTTTGCCAAATTACATGGCTTTCTCAGGAGTAAAGGATAAGATTACCTGAGCTCTCCTAAATATAAGACAAAATTAAGCATGTTTTTAAATTAAGCATAGGCAGCACCCTTTGTGGTCATTTTGTGATGTCTGTCTCCTTTTTCTTATTTGTATTCTTCTTTAAAAACCTACCTTAATTTAATTATAAAGGTTAATTAGCTTTATTCACGTATAAGTAGACTTCTGAGCTTTCCTTGTTGTTCTTTTGTTTATTCTGGGGCACACCATAGAAAATGTGAAATGAGCTCTCCTGCTGGATTGTAGGAGCTTGCCGAAGTTCAGCCGGCATTTTGCCACGTATTTGCGCTAAAAACACGGGCGAATTTTGCTGCCAAAATAGGAAAACCCATAGTTCTCATAGAGAATTGGATTATGCCTCCCTCCCCAGGCGTACAATACATCGTATTTACGCCGGGGGTGATAAGGGGACATGTCAGGGGGCCCGGCGGGCTGCCAGTCCCCCCCCCCGCCCCTCCCCGGGGAATACCGCTGACCCGAGAGCACAATGTATTGCGGCACTATTTTTCGCCGCAAAACATCGTGTGAACAAACTGTTCACAGACTTGTTAAACGTTTTCGTAGAAGATATAGTGAAAAATTCTGCACTGTTGGCGAATGTATGATAGGAAAATAAGGAAAATATTTCAGCTTCTTGACTTTTCTTTTTTTAGTACATAATTGCATTATTCATAGCATAACAATTCTGGGGTATTTTTTGTTTTCTCTTACAACTCTACATTCTGCTGTCACTTGGCCATTTTCTCTAGAAATGTATGAAAAAACTTTTACAAAAAGTTGTCATTCCTCCCGCCATGTGGAGGAGGAATAATAGAATAATGTAATGGAATAGTACACAGCGAAGTCGCTCTATTGTGCCCATTTCCTACTTTCGTAGCTCATGAAGGAAGTCCTCCATCGTGAAGTGGCTTGGTGGGTGTATGAGATGTGCAATGGATTGTTTGCACACACATCCCTCGTGGGTAAAACGGATTTTCCAGCAAGTCAATGCGACATCCAACGGCTAGAAATGTCCAACCCTGGTTGGAGGAGCATGACTAAGACTTCCAAATACTACCCTAGCCCCCTGATTCCAGAGACTGTAACACAATTGAGCATCTGCGGGACAACCTTGATGTGTTTGCTCTATGGATCCTCCCCATGCGCTCTCTAGCAGCTTTGGGATGCAGTCAGCTCCAGATACATGTGACAAACTACAAGGACCTTATTGTGCATTCAAGTCTTGCTTCTTTATGTCCTGCACGCCATGGTTATGCTGGATATTATCTGATGGTTATAATAATGCGACTCGGCTGTGTATAACCTACTTGGAGAATACAGTTGTTTAATAAAGCTGAAGTCTTTTCTAATAAAGTCCCACAAATTTCTAATATGTCCTATGTTTAGGCATTTTCTATATGAAATCGGCAGAACAAATCTGTCTCCTTTCCTGTTAGATTGTTAAAATTGCACTGTTGTAGTCCACATGCATCAGCCTGGATAATAGGCGGTCTGGATACTTCTGCAAATTGTAATCTGTGAAAACTATTGGGCTTTATGGCATTTAGCTGAGCACGAGAGCGTGCAACCAAAGATCTTACCTGGCGAGCAATCTCTCCCCTGGACATTCGAGGCACCGGAGCTCCTGTGTCCCCTACCAGTCGCTTATTTGCGACCGCCTGTTTGTCAATTGCGTGACCATGAACCAATTACTAGCATTAGCAACGTATGCTGTACAGTGACCACTGGCCAGTAATTTTCTCATGGTCTTGTAAGTATTGAACAGGAGGTCACGACTGAGCAATCAGTGGCTCTTAAACAGCAGCACTATGAGAGGTTGGTAGAAGTTGATCTTAGTATTCTAAAGCAGTACTAGGTAGTGAGGGATTTCTGAAAGTCTCATAAAACTCCCTTTGATTCTTTGACTATAATTAATCTGCAATCTCGCAATTTCACACTTGTGTATTCATCAGCAATAGAACAATTCAGTTGGACATCTCTGCTTTATTTCAGACAGAAAATCCCCGGTTGGAGCGACCATATACATTCAAAGACTTCATTCTTCATCCACGAAAGTAAGTACTTGTGTATTCTGTGAAGCTGGTGGGTTAAATGTATACTTTCTAAGTAATTGCTTCCTAGCTCTTAGGGTATGTTCACACGATGTATTGCAGTGCGTACAGTACGCGTCACAATTCATTGTGTGTTTCGGGAGCTCGCGGGGGGCCAACAGCCCACCGGCCCCATAGACTTGCATTACGTGCCGCGAATAAGTGACGTCACTTATCTCCCTGCGCGTACAATACGAATGTATTGTACGCGCGAGGGGATAAGGCGTAATCCATAGTTCTCTGAGAGCTATGGATTACTGTAATTATGGGCCGCATTTCCCTGCGTATTAAGCGCAGTATGCCGCAAAATACGCAGTGAAATGCGCTCCAAACTAAGCCGTGTGAACGTACCCTTGGGTTTAGGTGCTATTAGTATCTACGGAAGGTGCCTACAGTTGTATGGCCTTAACTCTTAGGCTATGTTCACACGGTGTATTGCGGCGCGTATAGTATGCGGGTGTATTGGAGCGACGCGCTGTCTTTCCAAAGCACACGGGGGCGGCCGGGCGCCGGCCCCATCGATATTCAATGTTAGCGTGTCTCTTTTCTCCCCTTGAGTACAGTACACGTGGGGGGGGCGGGGCGGGGCGCATAATCCATAGCTCTCTGAGAGCTATGGTTCACTGTAAAGGGCCGTTCACGCGGCTTATTTTGGCGCGGATTGGCGCCGTACTGCGCGCCGGATTTGCGCTGCAGTTCGCCGCCAATCCGTCGCAGTAATTACGGTAATTCACAGTTCTCATAGAGAACTGTGGATTCCGTCGCTCCTCCCCGCTCGGCGAATCCGCCGTGCGGGGAGAAACTGACATGCACATTATCCAGGCGCAATACGCGCCATGGATAATGGAAGTCTATGGGGCCGCCCCCCCGCCCCTTATTCAAGCCAGAATTGCGAGCGCAATCCGGCTCGCAATTCCGTCTTGAATAAGCCGTGTTCACACGGCCTAATTGTGAAATGCACGCCAAAATAAGCCGTGTGAACATACCCTTATTTGTGCCATAAGAGTTATTTCATAGGATGCAGGTGTTTCAGAGATGGAAAATGATGTGCTATGTATATGTGAAGAAGCTGAAGACGACTTGCTGTAGTCTATTACAGCCGTACCATTCGTTTTAGTATGAACAGTCCATGCTACTTAGTGACACACTATTACAGTATGTACGGCAGCATGGTCACCTGTCTTTGCCTGTACTGGCTGTAATATTTGATATTTGAAGTTTAATTTTATATACGATCTACTTATTTCAGTACCTTCTAATATAATCTCTACCTTGTTACATGGCCTTAAGGAGTTCTCTCACCATGCAGTTTCACAGCCAGCTTTAGAATCATGCATGCTGTTAAAACTGTCGACAGATCTATAGCAGTGATTGACATATCGGCTCTGCTGTTCCTAGCTATTCCTGTTACATTGACAACAAGAGATAAGACTCTGTAAAGGTGACTTCACCATGGTCAAGTGAGTAAGAGAGCAGGGAGAGTTGGGGGAGCAGGATGGTTGGAACCAGAAACTTGTGTGCTCGAAGAGGAGATAAAATATTCTTTATCTCCTGACCAAAGAAAATCAACAAAGTTAAGTATTTAGAAAAAGTCTTAAATGAACGGTCCCTACATGTTAAAAGCTAATTATTGTAGATAAAAAACCTTTTAAAACACAGGGTGGTCTATATTGAAGGATCTGTAGCATGATTAGAAGGCAGAAAAAACCATAGAGGATTTGCCATAAAGGGAAACTACAGATAATAAAAATAAAACTTGTTGATCCTGTTCTATTCTATGGTACAATCCAAGGATAGAGGGCAGAATGAAAAGAAAGCTAATTGTGTGTGTCCTAGGTAGCACCCGTTTGTCGTCTTTGTCTTAACCCTCTCATACTGCATATGGCTGGAAGGCAGCTTACTGCTGCTGAAACTTTCTTGTTTGTCTGCAGACCTAGAAGGTAGTAAAAGGTTATTACTCATTTCGACTCTGTGTAAAGGGAATGTGTCATCAGAAAATGGCCTATTTTTAAATCATGTTTTTATGTTAAACTTTATAGATTTTTGGTGATTGTCATAGTTTTCTAAAGCGCTAGTTCTTTTAAAAAAAATAGATGAATAAATCCTGGAATCCTACAATTTTCTTTCTGGCCACTGAGCCTAATAGGCTAACACTTCCTGTTCTGTACAAATCACTTCTCAGCAGTCTCCTCGTTATCATTGCAGGAAGGATGACAATAAAAGGCGACACCAATAGCGCATGATCTACTAGTCACAATAGGTGATGGTCACCACTCGCCCTCTCTCCATCCCTATACAATGACTTCTTCTCATGTTACAGAACATAAAACACTTTCCAATTAAAGTCAATGAATCCGCTCCTGTTCACAGAATCATATGTCCAGGTAGCTGTAGTAAACCCTATCTCTAAATGCTGTTAGTCGGTCAGGCAATATGGTTGCTCTCATAATGACAGAAAAAGGAATTCAAAACTCTACAATCAGAATAAAAAAAAAAACGCTTAGGCTATATTCACAGGCTTATTCTTGGATGGAATTTCAGCTCGTAATTCGCGCAGTATGACGCAAATTACGGGCTGAAATATGTCCCAGTCATTACGGTAATCCACAGTTCTCATAGAGAACTATGGATTACGTCACCTCTCCCCGCTCGCACAATACGGTGAGCGGGGAGAGAAGTGACATGTCATTTATTCACGCACTGAGAATAATGCAGGTCTATGGGGCCGGCGGGCTGCCGGCCCCGCCCCGCTCCCGTACACACGGCGTAATTGTGGGGTGAAATACGTCCCCGCAATTAAGCCGTGTAAACAAAGCCTTAGGTTATAAGACTATGTAACCTTATCTGTTTTTTAGTAATCAACAAAAATATTGTTATGTTCTCTTTAAAGGGTTTTTCTCACCACAATGATCAGCTTTTAACATGTAGGAAAAGGTAATTGAAGACTATTACTAAATACATTGCTGTTCTGATTTTGCTTTGTTCAGGAGATAAAGATTTTATCTACTGCTAGTGTACCCCTCCTTCTCTTGGTTACTGACCACGTTTTCCTGCTCCTTTTCTTATATCATTGCTCCAAGCTGCCTTTGACCATGGCGAGGTCACTCCCTGCTGAGTGTCATCTCTAGCACAGGAGCTTTTTTAAGTTCATGACCAACAAGCGCTCCTATCATTGTAACAGGCATGTTTAACGTCTCAGTAGTGTATTTTCTGCTAAAACATTTTTGGGGAGATTTCAGGACACTGCAAGTGTTCCCTATAGACATTTTAATATTTCAGGTCTGTGTTTTAGGTACAAATTTTGTTTTCGACTTCGTAGGTGAAATATGTTAGAGAACATCCGGTTATTTATACTGTGACTACACATCACATTAAACATTATATTCAATTTAGTAAATGAATATGGGGTTTTTAAAAACTCCTCCTCCCAAGCTCTGCATTGGGTAAGCAGTCTGTAGGGCCTTTTTCACATGACCTTTTTTTTTTTTTTTTCATCAGAAAGATCCATCAGGGATCTGTTTGAGAGTTTCTATGGGTAAAGGTCTAAGTATTTAGTCACAATGTATTTTCAGTGTATCTGTAGACCCCTGTGGGCCTGACAGATGCCAAGTGTGTCCTTTTGGCAACCTTTAGGCTGATAGATTTTTTTTTTATATCTTTATTTCTCATTGTATTGGAGAGCACCGTTTGGAATTACAAAAAGATATGCACCATGTGGTACGTGTTTATATATTATGGCAGACTATATACAATGTATGCACCTGTGTGGCATCTATTGGAGACATCTGTCAGGTATATACATTGGGGGCATTATCTGATGTATGTCAAATAGATGCCCTAAACCCAGTGTGAATAGAGCCTAAATCTGATGTTTCCTTGCATTTTGTTATAGGTTGCCACACAAGGATAACAGGTATTAAAAGCTATGCAGAAAAATAATTTTACTGTCTGCACAAAGGCATGGAAATAGCAAGTAAAGTTCCCATGGTACCTGGCAGCTCCACAGAGTTTAAGAGTTAAGTGAATACGTTCCAGAGACATACAGAAGAATGTGGGTTGCCGTAAACTGCCACCTGCTCCAATGAATAATCCTATTGTCTCAGGCCTAGATGAATATTACATTCTGTTCCCGACTCTGTTTATGCAGGAATCAGCCAATGTCCAGTCTAAGCCCCCAATAATACATTTGACTTAGTGTTGTATTCAGATTGCTTTACTTGTATTTAACCTTCTGACACTTAAAATATTGTTAGACTCTGTTACTTTAGAGGAGAATATCTCTGAATGATATTCATACTGTATTATTTTGCTGTGTTCTTGTCAGGGCTGTGGAGTCGGCAAGCCAAAGCCCCAACTACGACTCCTCAATTTCCCAAACCTCCGACTCCTGACTCCCTCATACACGGCGCATGTTTAAGTGATAAGTTTACTGTAGTAAAATGGTAACATCAGGCTGTTTATCACCTTATTATAAAATAATCAAACTATTTAGGTAGAACAGACACTGACAAGTGAAAGGGTAACAATGTTTTGATCTCTTGAACACTTGTGGGTAGAGTTGAAGAAAAAGCTGTATTTGTATCTAAGTCCAGTCTGCACCAACATTGTGAATGTGTAGAAGAGACCTGGGATCAGATTTTTGTCGAGATAAACTTGAATCTGATCCAGAGCCCAGAAGGATTCAGGCAGTATTGAAAGCCAAATGTGGATTTCCCAAATACTAACAAAATAATAATAAAAAATAAAAATTAACATTTTGATTTTTAGAAGCAAAACATTAACAATGCAGTTACAGGAAAGAATCTGCAGAACTAAGCAGATGCTAAATACTTGCAAGTCAAATTTATGTATAAGATAGGTAAGATGACTGTATATAAAATTACAGTAGTCTCATGTACAAAGCTGTAGTGGATGGTGAGATATGGAGCCTGAAAGTCACAAGTTCAAAACATTGTTACCCATTTGCTTGCCAGTGTAAAATATATTTATTGGATATGACTTTAGAAAACTAAAAAATTGTAAATATGCCAAACACTGCAGGAACATCTGTGAAGTCTCTGAATTTGTGCTGAGAAATAGTATTGCCTCCATCAGATCCTGCATACATGACCTCACATCTGATCTCATTATTTCCAGGCTAGAGAACGGCCTCTCTACACTAACTTGGGGGCAAAGCGGTGACCACAGGGGCAACATCTCTAACAATGTCAGGGTATAAAGGAATTGCCTCAGCCACAGTCAGTTTTGATGAATGGTTGAACTCTTCTACTTCTTTGAAAGCAGGTGAAACATTTTGCTGAAATCTGTTTGCCCTGGAGCGAAATCTTTTCCCCTGGGGCAGCGCTTTGCCTGCTCCATGTCATCAATTACACTCCTCATGTGATGAGACTGAAGATATGGGAGCAGTAGCACTGGGCGGACCCAATTCCTCTTGCTCTTTGCACTGCATCGAACTAACTTATTATATATTTTGAGAGTTGGAGTCGGTCCATTTTATGAAGACTCCGACTCCTGCAAAATAGGCACCGACTCCACAGCCCTGGTTCTTGTACTCTTATCTGAAAAATCCACAAATTGAGAGCTCACCATTTCTTAAGGTTTCAGTTGCACGGAAAAGCATCCGAAGTTCGACCTAGGTATCGGTATAGCAGCAGATTCCAGCAAAATTTCTTCACAAAAATTCAGTGTTAATTTGTCCGTTTAAAAAGTACAATCATACCATGATTAAAGGGGTTGTCTCACTACAGAAGTTGATGGTATATTAATTGAATCTTATAGGTCTGAAACCCACACCTATCTCAAAGAGCCCCGCAACTTCTCCGTTCTGAACATAGAGGTGGTTTGGACTCCCATAGGCATGAATGGAAGTTGCGATTACAGCTGAGCGACGATTAAAAACTGAATTTTTATGAAGAAATTTTGCAGGAATCTGTTGCTACATTCTTATCTGAAAAATGTGTTGATTGCATAAACGTTATTTGTAAAAATGGGATTGGGCAGAATGCTATACACCGCATAAACAAGACCGTGAAATCCCAAGCACAATTTTGTCCAAGTCCCAGATTTGAAACCCATAACACAAGTTTTTTTATTTGAGGCAGCTTCCAGCTTTTTAGAATTCTGGTTTTTGTTGGACATGGAGATGGAATGTATTTGCATACCTTCAGACCACATTCTAGAGAACTCTAAAAAAAAAAAAAAAAAAAAGTTTACTTAGGGATTTGATTGTTCAATTCGTACTCATTATATTTTAGTGTTTTTATTTGGCAATTTATTACAGGTGGTAAGCTGTTTAGGATCATTTATGTTGGTGTTTAATCTCACAGCTATAAACACACGAGATACTTTCTGTTCTGACTTTATATCCTCTAGAGGTTTTACATAATTTTGTCCACTGCTAGGAATTATGATAAAATATTTTTTTAAAAAAGCTGTACTTGCCTGTTTTTCGCCTCCAGTCCCAATGTTCTGTGCCTTTTTGTTTAATATGGCAGCAGTAATGTTCCTGCATAACCATGATCTGTACCACTGCAGACCATCACCGGCCTCAGCAGCATATGGCAGACATAACACTAATTCTGGACAGTCTTCTCTGAAGGTATGTTCACACAGCGTTTTTCAGATCCATTTTTGGATTCGCTTTTCGGACCCAAAACAGACCCAAAAAACGCATCTAACAATGTACAGTGTGATTTACATTAGTTTTAATGTAAAACACACATCGCTGTTCAGACAAGTGATTGCCGATGCGTGTTTACTTGCGTATTTTCGATGCATTTTTCGGATCTGTTTAAAGAACTGTCATGTTAATTCTACTTGCGGTTTACACAAGTGAAATCTCCATAGGAAACAACGGAGTGCATTTTTGGAGCCTGAAAAACGGATCCCAAAACGCAACACACTTTTGGGTACGTTTTGGTTGCGCTTTTCGCATCCGAAAAATGCATTGGATTAAAATTTGAAGGTCTGTGATTTGAAAGAAAACACATTGAAAAACGGATCCGAAAAACGCATCCAAAAACGCATGCAAAACGTATCCAAAAATGCATTTGCAGATGTGTTTTTGGATGCAGTTTTCAATGTGTTTTCATGTAATGAAAAACTGATCCAACACACCATGTGAACATACCCTTAGAACTTCATGTTGTGTTATTTCTTCTAGAAATGTATTACTGAATCGGTTAGCTGGGTGTTACCATTCCTGCACACAATGTCTGTTAGTGCTGATTGGAGAATGTCAGACTGCACATGAACATACAAAACCAGAATGAACAAACCTAGATCCCAGATAAGGCTGAACAAAACAAATATGGCACAAATATATGGTAAAAAACAATAGATCATTGTGAAAAAGTAAAAAATTTGGTGAATCAACGGTAGCGCGGCACTTTTTTTGAAAATAATCATGTCCGTGATCTAAAATGGTGTATGTTAGAGGATGTAATGGTTTCTAATCAGAAGGATATCAGTGTTTGACGACAGCACAGAGAACTATATTAGATTAGGAGAATGGAATCATTAACACCTGATGCCTTGAACGAAGAGCACAGATGGAGCGTTTTTTGTTGGTTTTTTGTTTTTTTTTAAAGCGTTCTTTAGTAGTGGATCGTGGTATGAGATTAAAATAGTCAAATAATAGGAAAGGAACATATGTATAAAAGGTAGAGCCAATGATGGTTAGTTCTTGGTTTTAATAAAAGGTTTTTATGTTTAAACGTTTGTTTATATGTGATAATACAAAATATTGAGTGTGACCTAAGTGAGGTATAAAAGGGAGGTAAATACCAAGTCCTGTCCTGCTCGAAACGTCGTAGACCTGGGGAGAATGCCCGGGTAAGTAAACGCACCAACAGGTTTCAGCTTTAGAAGAGGACTTAATACTGAGGATGTATGGAAAGGTTGTAAGATCGGAATTCTACCACAGGTTACAGTTTTGTATAACTGTTTGATACAGGGCTGAGCGCAGGGGCGTTGCTAGGGTCCTAAAACATCCGGGGCCCGGGCCCTTTGTGTTTTGCTCAGTAGGGCTGGGTTCACACGACATTTTTCACGCCACATTGTGAACTGCGGATGTATTTTTACAGAGAAAAACCTTCTGCTCCTGTCACTAATTTTCAGCATATTCCACATAGAGTGACCCTATATCTATATACCTGCCTCAGCAGTCACAGCACAATGAAAATCACCAATGACAAATGTACTTTTTCAAAACCCCTCACCTCCGTATGACAGTGTAATACCCCTAAACAGTCACCAAAACATACACCTATACATGGAGCAAATCTACCAGACAAATGATTGTTACTAAAAACACTCCTACAAAACCAAGTCCCAAAACTATTACTACAAAGGACCAAATAATCCTGCCAGACCCTGACCAAACGTAATCCCCATATGTGACCATCAGCTGTACACAGGCTCTGATTACATATACCTCCGCCATACAGGGACCATATAGTGGTAGATTCTAGTTGTATGTAGACTCTGCAGACATATAAGTGATTACACTGCAGTTACATTTAGTGACTCACCGGAGACATCATTTCTGATCAGTGTCGTTCACTTTCCCTTTTCTCCATCCGGTTCACACCTTCATGCTGATATCTCCCAACCAATACTCGTCCCAGCAGATTTGGACACAAATATCTTAGAATCCTCACATTTCCAGCAACTCCTTACTTATAGGTATATAAGTCCCCTCAGTTAGGTAGGTGTATAGGTCCCCTCAATTAGGCAGGTATATAGATATAGGGTCAATGTCAGGCAGGTATATAGATATAGGGCCATTTCAAGCAGGTATATATATAGGGGCCACAGCAAAGGGCAGGCATATACAATATAGGGGGCCAGCTATAGGGGCACGGCAGTATAGGGGGCCGCATGGCCAGGCGTAGTGGCGCAGGCATATAGGGGCTGAGGCAGGTTGGGGGGGGTAAGGGGCCGGCAGTAGGGGCACAGAGTATAGGGGGCCACAGGACGGTATCAAGGTAGGGGCCACAGGCAGGTATAGGGGCCACAGGCAGTATATAGGGGCACCGAGGCAGGTAAACGCTATAAAAATAACAACATTAATACTCACCTTAGCATCCCCAGCGAGCGCGCTCTGTCCTCTTCAGCCCGCGCTCCTCCCGCAGCTCCTCGGGCGCACAGCCTATGAAGGCTGTGCGCCCGAGGACAGGCAGCAGCGTGATGAGGTCCTTACATCGCACCGCTGCCAGCTGAGCCGCACGGGGCCGTGCCGGGTCCTCAGCGCTAAGAGGACCAGGCGCGGCCCCGCTGTGTCGGACCCGGAGACGGTCCGACACTGTCTTTGGGGCAGGGAGCGCTCGCTCTCTGCTCCGCGGAAGCCCGCAGTTGTATGTGCGTCCAGCGGACGCAAGTGTAGCTGCAGGGCCAGTCGGTGCTCCAGGTCAGGGCCTGGAGGGTTATTCGGGGCCCGAGCCCCGGACAAAACAGCCTAGCGACGCCCCTGGCTGAGCGTGATGTTCCTAATGTGTATAAAATACTAGACGGAAACAGATTGTGAAAATTGCAATAAATATAGTAAAATTGTTGACAAAATATTGAGGGCAGTGTCTTGGATATTGTGCAGATGGACATACCCCTAATTTATTGGTAACACCCAGCTGACAGATTGGTAATGAATTTCTATGAAGGCAGAAAGAGGGGCTACACACTACAGAGATTTAAAGGGGTGTTCCTAAACTTGTAACTAGTCATTAGGTAATGATTGAAACAGGACAAAAAAACAACTTGAATACTCACTCAATCAAGCGCAGTGGGCTGTTCTGGTGATCCCGGCCAATCTCCTGCAGGATATACCTAACTTTACCGCTGCATTCAATAATGTTAGCTGTTAAATAGCTTGGTACAACCCTTTTTTATTTTAAAGCCAGACGACCCTCTGCCTCTAAATAAAAAAAATAAATAAAAAAATGCCAGCCGTAGTATTAAATAGTGACCACTTAATTGAACGACCATCCATATAAATCGTTGATGAGCACCACCAGAACAAGTGCCGCTGCTTACAGTGGCCTCTGCTTTAAACTCTGCTTCCAAATCTGCTTCAAAAAACGCCTGATGAGAGGCGTATTCGGAAGCGTATTTTCAAACTTATTTTTTTTATTATTTTGAAAATTCCTGTCCCCGTTGTTTCCTATGGGGATTTTACAAGCAAAAAATGCCTCAAGAATTGACATATCACTTATTTCTATGGCCGTAATTGCATCCAAAAAATGAATCGCAGTTAGGCTTGTGAAATACACTTCATGTGAATGACAACCCGTATTTTACATTATATTGAATGAAGGAAGATTTGAAATTAGTTTGAGGCTGTTTTCCAACTCATTAAAATACGACCTGAAAAACACTGTGTGAACATACCCTTAGAGAGGGGTGGAAGGCGATTAAGGAACTCCTTTCTGAGCCAAATCCCTGCAGCCAAAGTACAACCTTTATTCTGTCCACTAAAATACCAATATAAATAGGCTTATGCCCAGAATCTTCAAACAATGTTGGCCATAGCAATACATGTACATACAAATACTCATGGTCTAAGCCAAAAACCCCATATACCGTATCACAAATTCCAGACTCAGTTAATTTTGTAGATACTGATCTCTTCCTTGAATTTCAACTTGTGTGGACAAATATCCATAACTTTCACTTTTAATGGAATATGCAGGGATATTCAGAAATTAAGGAGAAATTGAAGAAGGCCAAAAGCATGTGTACTGTAGTATATAAAACGTTTCTTATTGCTCTCTATATTAACTCTGTCTCAGGTAATCACCCCTAAAAGGGTGGCCCTGCTGATCGTTAGCTGACCCTAGTGTGATGCGGAACATGGCCTAAATATAATAGCCATACTATTAAAAAAGAATTGTGGCCAATTGTATACAACAATCCCGATACACACATACACACTTCATCAGAGGACCAATGTAAGACAGTCATGTGTAGGTGAAAAAGCACCCTGCTGCACATCACGTGGCTGTAACCCATAACTACAATGCAGGATGTCCTCGGTTACTGGGCTACTTTAATAATAGATGCCCTCTATGACTTCCATAGGCTCCAATTAAAAAGAAATAAAAAGCTTTTCAGCTGTCAGTATGATGTGACTAGTGCATGTTTTCAGTCCTTGTTACAAAGTATTTCAGATAGTTCAGAACTTTTTTATTTTGCAATGATTAGGATTTACGTGTAGAAAACCATAAAACTTTAACGTAATTTAAAATAGTTTGCGCTCTTGTTGAAACCAAACCATCTCCCTTTCTCCTGAATATGACCACAAGGGGACAGAATGGGATTTTGGCATCACCTGCTCTTAAAGGGGTTTTGCCACGATGTAATGTTGACGTGGGATCCTCCAAAATGTGTTTTTAATCACTTTTCTAAATATATGTGATTACAAAAATTGCAGTCTGAGAGAGCTACAGCCTTCCTTACATGCCCTTGGTTACTTCAAAGAGTCTTATTAGATACGGCCTGACAAGAGCTGGACGGGCTTGCGCAGAGAGAGCTTCTTATCTGATGAGACTGAGCTGCAGAAGTTTTTAAGGCACCGGGTAGCAATATGTTTTCTTTTGTATACAGAATAAACTAGTTGTAGTGTTATTAGATACCTGCTTTATCTGATGACAGAGAACATGAAGAAACTTTCAAGCTGCTGTGTAGAATAGGTGTTCTCTTTTGTATATAGAATCCACAAGTTATAGTTTGCTTATTTCAGTGAACATGTCACAGGAGCAGCAGCTTATGCAGCTCGTTCTCTGGCTGTGTGCGTGTGTCTCTCTCTCTTTCAGCTCTGTGATTTTTGTTGACATTACATTAGCATCTTAGCAGATAAGGCTCCTCCTGACAGTGCAGTCTATCAGGCTGTCTTGCTGTATTGACAATCCGCTCTTGTACTGTTTATTATTTCACTTAAGTTTTGAGATTCCTCACTCATCCCATCCCCCTCTCCCCTGCAGCTTCATGACTCAGCGTGTTTTGTTGACATTCTGCCTGTACTAAGGAGAGACCTACCTAAATGGTCTCTTGGCAAATCCCCTTTAACTTTATTGAATGGAGTCAAAGCTTTGGAGCAGGTGACTTGTTTAACTGCATTTTTATGTTTCTTTTCCCATTAAATGGATGTACTTACCCAATGTTAAACCTCTTTTTCACCTGTACTTGGAATTAATGGATTCAGATAAATGGATGATGATGTTTCTTTCCCAACAGTCCCAAATCTAAAGTCAAGGGACATCTTAGATTGAAAATGAGTTATTTACCAAAAAGCAGTGGAACAGAAGAAGAAAACACAGAGCAAACGGAGCAAGGTGAAGAAGTGGAGGTCAGTTTATCTTTTCCTTTCTTTTTCCTTTTGTAGCTTTAAGGTTTTGTGCATTTTAGCACCATAGGTTTATAGCAATCTAAAAGGCCTTGTTCACAAGGTGGAACTTTGCGTAGAAATTTCCACATAGAATCCGCAAGTGTTATGTGGGAATTGTTGGTATAATTCTTAATTCTTTTCATGTAAAACACCAAAGGGAACGAGATCACCTTTTTCCGAAGTTAATATTCCTTTATAAGAGTAATGGTGTTCTTTTTTTAAATTCTTTTCTGAAAGATGGCAAAGTAGAAGATTGTTCTGCACATTTTGTTCATTGCGTACTAGTTGTTTATATTATTTTAGAATCTTTAAATACATTTTTGTGTTTAGAGTTGCTAAAAACAATTCTCAAGGCATTATGGGAAAGGAGCTGTGAAGCTCAAGTGTCCTCTATTGGATGTAACAAATCCAAAATTTGCTTTTGACCCACTGGGTCTTTGGAAAGCAAAAGGGATATTAGAATCACCCATCTGTAGACAGCCATTTCGGGGTGTTTGCCCCTAGTCAGTACAGAGCAGAGCGATGCTGGTTTGGCTGAGTGGGAGGCAATGAGTGGCTCAGAAAGGGAAGATCTCTTCTTAGGGAGAGCGCCAAATGGCTGTCTACAGATGGGTGATGCTGGCTTGGCTAATATCCCTTTTGCTTTCCAAAGACCCAGTGGGTCAAAAGCAAATTGAGGATTTGTTACATCCAATAGAGGGCGCTTGAGCTTCTCAGCTCCTTTCCCATAATGCCTTGTGATATGCCGATGCTTTGTGGAGTGCAAAAGGCAATTTCGAATCTCCACACGCCTACATGACGCTCTCCCTAAGGAGAGATCTTCCTTTTCTTAAAAACAATTCTGACAGCAAAGACTGTAAATGAGAACAATTAAAATAGGTTCTGTGGAGGATGCCTCTGTCCAAAGTGGAGACCCTCTTTAACCTCTAGGACAACTCATATTTGTTAGAAGGGTTCTTTGACAAGAAGTTGATCACAAAGTGTCCCCAGCAATAAGCTCTAATGTGTAGGAAAATCGGGCAACAAGTGTACGGTTTCTGTGCGTTGCTGCCACAGGAGACATTGGGCATTACACAGTGCCCATTCAAATGAATGGACTGTCTATGTAATGCAGGACAGGTTCTCCATTGTGAGAGATGCCTTTCGTTCTGGCCAAGAAATGAGGATCCTGAACACCGTATTGTTTTCTATGAACTTAGAATTTTATAATATGTTATATGAAAATGAATTTTATAAACCAGACCCCCCCTTAAAAATCGTCATGTTCCTTATAGTCAGTGTTGTTTATATTTTTTCCTATAAGTTCAGGCTGTGATGAGAAACGTTAATACACATGTATAGCTTTTTCTTCTTTGCTTCTCCCTCCGACTCCTGCACTGATCACTCACTGATTATTTTCCTCCCTAGACATGCTGTATATAGCCAACTGCTTTCATGTTCACTTCAGTTACAGTTTACATAGCTGACATGTAAATATATACTTGCACGCTGAGTTTTACTGCTAATTAATGTCCTACATGCTGCTGCCTGTGTGTGAGATGGCTCCGCACAACCTTCTTTTCTCTCTGTTTACCATGTTTGTGCAATGACTAGTGTCCTTCCACTCTAGAGCGCAGCTCCGAAAAAACTGTCAATTAGTATTGGAGCCTGCAGAGGGGAAAATCTACTGATAAATTCAGGATGTAAATCATATAATGTCCAGAAACCTTGTCCTCCTTTATATAAACACAACAGCTTGTTCTGAAAAGTCAACTGAAAGGACACTTATGCTTCAAAGAACAAATTTTATATTTGGCTGCATAGATTTGCATTACTGTGACATACTGACAGTATTTTTGTTCTGTTTATATTGATTTCTTTTTTCCCTTCTTTGGTATGTGTGCGTTTTGTTTTTGTTTTTTTAACATTCAAATTTTTCTTCAATAACTGTTTTCAGCAAACTTTTTAAGTGCAAAAGACATTTTTTCCTATTTTAGGGCGCTATGGAAATTGACAACTGCTGACTCATTTTTTTATTTTCTTTTGTTACCAACTGTCAGGAAAAAAGCCCGCCCCCGCCTGCCCACTCGAGGGTCGACGGCCTGACTTGGGGT
Source organism: Phyllomedusa bahiana (assembly GCA_025379985.1). Taxonomy (NCBI): domain Eukaryota; kingdom Metazoa; phylum Chordata; class Amphibia; order Anura; family Hylidae; genus Phyllomedusa; species Phyllomedusa bahiana. The sequence continues at coordinate 46,864 of JAODAL010011171.1, read as the reverse complement.
GTATTGTGACGTTGTGCTGCCCCCTAGTGGTACACAAGGTCAGCCAGATACTGTTTCACTGTTAACCCCTGTCCGCACGGGCACAGGGAGACCCAGGGCGTGTGAGGACAGCCTCCTCTACCACGACCCTGAACGACTGGGAGAGATTTGTTTACCCACGCTGGGTAAACAAAGGTCTGCCAGGTCAATAAGCTGCCACCAGTTCTCGTTCGTTTATAAGAGCGGTCCGTTACCGACTTATAACAAGGCCAGGTACCAGCCTTGGGGTAGCTATGTAACATAGACCGAGTAATACGCATGTGAGACCGATGATCAAGACAGATTAACTCGGATTAAAATTATAGATTTATCATCTTTGGGTGCTCGCCCAACCAAGGCCAAATTGAGAAAGATATTGGATCTGCGTTCACAACTCAAAGCCTTGATGATTGGGAAAACTGAAAAGCTCCTGGTATTCTCTAGACAGAGATACTATGAAAAAGGGAATAGAGCACACTCACATTAACTGGCAAAGCAACTCGGGAATGACGCAATCCCGGAGACAACCGCACCTTTAAAAAACACGGGGGGTACGGGAGCAGCGGCAACATAAACACACATGACCCGGAGAAAAGGTTGCAAAAATACTTCCACACATACTTCTCTAAGTTTACACTCTTCCCTGATACCATCCTACACATCATTCGCCGAGTGAGAGGAGAACAAGTTTTCTCAGCATTTCTTACCACTTGACAAATTAATATTCCCCACACTTTCCATCAACAGCCCAAGACGGAGCCCTCAAGCAAAGACCTATTGAACTCAGGAAGAACTAGATGGAGTGTGTTGAAAAATCTGAAAAATGGGAAGGCACCGGGCCAATGGCCAAACAAATCCTATATTACCCAATGCATACAGCCCCCCCCCCCCAAACCAATATTTTATTTTTTTAATTCCTTTTCAACCTGCCAAATCTACAACTCCATTCGTAAAGGGGCTCCCCTACCCCCCAACCAGTTTTTTGTTTTGCATCTTCATACATTTACCCTTATTTCCTAAACCAGACACAAGACCCATATGGAAGCAGCTAACCCTATAGGCCAAGAATTGCCTGCTAAAACAAAGACTGAAAATAAATTTACTAAGATTTTAGCTGACCGTTTAGCCCAATATGGATTCCTAGAACCTGGTTCATAAAGACCAAGTTAGGTTTGTTCCTCGTCGCCAAGGAACATGAGTCAACACACCGTCGGGCAATCAGTCTCATAGATGCTCGCTATAACATTAGACCCGCTCCCCAGTTTACTGTTAATCCTTGACTCTGTGAAAAGCGTACTCGAATTGCCCCCTGAATTGGACATACCATGATCGGAAACGCTCGGTATATTCGGTTTTAAAGTCCCTGCAGTCTGTAGACCCCGCATCACCCCTCAACCCCCTACCCCCCCAAAACCCCGCAAAACCCCTCACCCTCCACTCCTCAACGCATCTAAGGTTTTACACCTTCCCCGACAGCCACAATAAATTACCACCCCAAGCCACGCGGCATCTACCCTCGAAACTGTATGCCCGAATGCACAGAAAGGTACTTTCCCCTCTCCCATTTTATTTGTAACTGTGTGGTTGAACCTCTAGACACTCAGCGCCATACCCTTAATCCAGAACAATAAGTGGAGTGACTAATCAACAGTATAAATACAATTGTCATCTGTTTGCAGATGAATATTCTCTTGCACGCTCACTTTCTTCTACACACCACACCATTTGCCGAACCTGCATTCCCTCTTACATGTTTTCCAAGGCATATCAGGATATAAAATTAACACTAGCAAAACTGAAGCCCTCCCCATAAAATTAAGACAAATGGAGATAAATTCCCTCCAACACAATTATCATTACAATTGGAAAACCTCCTCTGTTAAATATCTAGCGAGTAAATCCTGAACTAGGAACATTTTTCTTCCCATATATGGACAAAACCTTCCCAAATTATATGCAGACATTTCGTACTATCTACAGAAGTGTAAGCAAACTAACCCCTGTCACTGGTTTTGGACCGAGAAATCGTCGCAATCAATGACCCCCTACCCCCTAAAATTCTATATCTTTTTGAAACACTCCCCAAACCAATCCCATTGGGAGCCTTAAGAGCCCTGCAAACGTCTATAATTAAATTTATTTGGGCTTATGGTAGACACCGAATTAAAAAAAACTATCCTTATGGCGAAAAGTGGATAAGGGGGAGCGGGGGGGGGGGGTTTTGCGGAGTGAACCACCCCAGACCTATGTGAAATACTATCAACTTCCCAAGAACTGGGCAATCATCAGCTGAGACGCAGGTACTCGCCATGCCTGGTTCATCACTATATGCCCTACGCAAGATGGGTTGAGCTGGAAAAACTGTGGGATTGGCCCCATGTACACCCACATTCTTTTCTATTTGAACGCTCCCATCAATCCCTCTAGCTAGAACCTTACTGCGGTCCTAGGTAGGGTAGTGACAAGATATGTATTGAGAAACATTGGAAAAAAATATAATCTCTGTATCCCCCTCGTCAGGTCTGAACCTCCATCTGTATCAACCCCTTGAGCAATCTTCATGAAAGCATGAAACACAACCACACTCTCATGAATGTGTGGTTTTGACAATCAAACTCTTTCCAGGCAGCAGACCTAGCGTGGAACACTCCTCTGGTCGACAACCTTAATGCAATTCGACAAAAATAAAAGCGAGATACACCCACTGAATCATGTATATTACATATATGCAGATAGTGCATTTTCTAACACACACATCCTTTTGGTGCTCCGCAGGGTTTCTCCAGCCTACTCAATTTGAATTAATTTTGCAGCAAAACAAGAGCTCAACCAGAGAGGCCTAGTCTCATCCATCAATAACTCAATTCTCTCAATCATGCGCAGTTAACTACTCTAATAAACACAAGCTACATTTCCAAAATGGGGAAACTTTGTCCGAGAGATATAACAGAAAGATGAATGCATATAATTTTGTAGAAAGGGCGCTCAAACTTCAGCGAGATGTAAATCTATATCAAGAAAACCAATATACGAAAACTATAATTTGGGTAATCCTATACCCCCTCTTTAATTACATAAAACCACACCCTGCTAATCCCGAATATCTGCTGGAGGTGTCATAAGGCGCCCCTGGTCACATCTACCATATTTTTCTGGGACAAGCCCCAGCGGTCCAAGTCTACGTGAAGATAGTGAAACGTCTAATCACAGACACTACGGGTCTGAAACCGCACTTATGGACCCTCTTTTCTCTACCTGCTCAACCTTTCAAGTACCCCAAATCAGTGAAATCTCCGCGCTAAAAACGTTCATCACCATATTCTAACTGCAGGGAGATGTCTATCCCCACCACACCTTGTTGGAAGCGAGGAGCGATCCCCCATCTTTCCCCGACCGGTCCACAGACTACAAAAGATATACGTCATAGGAAATATTTCAACAGCTTCCGGAATAATACCATAGATTCCTTTCGGAAGTTTTGGTCCCATGGATTCATACGTAGCGCAGCAAGAACATCTCTGATTTGATTACCATTATTCTCTTCGTTAACCAAAACTGATCGATTTCATAGTTATGTATACTGCATACGTATTACACACGATACGCTTCCTTCACACCCATTTCCCCCTCTTTCCTTCTTGTATTTCGTATTGTATCTTTGTTACTAGGTACCCCCCCCTTTACTAAATCTCCTACACGTAATGAAAAACAAGGATATAAGCTTATTTTCTATGTTACTTGTATTCCACTAGTTTTTGCATAACAATCAGAAAACAGGATGTCTTTATTACATAGTTATACCTGACATCTTCCACGCTGTATTTAGAAGTCCGTAACACATGTCTCCTTTATTTAGTGACCTTGACATTTGAAGCAAGTATCTCGATGTACTTCCATTACAAAGAATAGTCATGTATTTGACTCCACTGGCACATTGTATTCTAATATTGATATATATACAAAACTCATTTTCAATAAAAATACAGAAAGAAATATAAGAAAACCGAAACAACACTAACCCAGACGAAAATAAAAACGAAACACAACCCCCCCCCAGCCACCCCCCCCTACCCCAACCTGATCCTAAAACACAAAAAAATTAAAGATAGAAATCGGCCTGTATCTAATAAACAGTACAAGACAGTTGGTATCAAATAGAGGAACAGTAAACAAAATACACCAGGCAGCTAAAAGTTTTCCCATTTACCTGAGACTTCTTGGACTCTGGGCCCCGGCAAATGGGAGTGGTTGCGGTCCCCTGCTGTCGTCGGATGCTTCTGGACAGCTGGAATATGTCATGTACCACCCTCCCTGCAACGCACGACTGGGCCTCTGCTTATCTCTGTAATGGAAACAGCCCGCCAGTGGCCCCCCCCTACACACCCCCCCCCACACACCCCTGGGCATGGTCTATAAACTCCTCCCAGACTCTGGCCTTGCAATTTCAGCCTGAAAAACCCAAAAACGGGCCAGTAACCCTCGGCAGGGAATTGGCACAGAACGGAACCCTGACATCTCATAACCGGACTGGACCTACCCACTACTCCCTGATGACCAGACACCCCTATACCCTGAGGTGCTCCCTAAGTCCAGTTGTGAAATTGTCTCGGTCCCTCTGTGTCCTGCGAAGTGGGAGTAAGGTGTGCTTCATGGACGGGGAATTCCATATATTAAGATATGAAACAGGCCATGATCTGTTATGCGAGCTCATCGCCCTATACAAAACGTGCTTATGAAATAAATGAGCCCCAAGCTGTGGGGCTAGTAGCAATTTTGTCAAGTCTTTGAAGCCTGGGATTTTGTGCTATTACACTGAATTGTGAGGTGTCCTTGTTGATGGGGTCATCCTCCTGCGTGACTACTTCCTATAGAAGGGCCTTATACAAAGGTCTGAGCTGGGTGTCTAATTAATTGAGGCTTTCCACGACAGCTGGGCCATCTTCCAGAATCTGACTAGTTATTAATTGATGGAAGAGATGACTGTTCATAGAGTGAAATTTCCTCAAACCACCCCTAATCTTCTTTTTAGGAAATCGCTCATTTTACTTCTTTTACTTTCTTTTTTTTTTTTTTTTTTGTTGTTTAAACATTTTTTTTTACCTTTTTTTATTTTATTTAAATTTTGTTTTCAATCTGATCAAGGTATAACATTTTACATGTTATTTTTAAACTTTTAATTACACCATTGTGTTGGCATACCCCTAGTATACTCCGATTTGGAAAATATCTTCTTTGTCCGCATGACACAGACTGCTACTTGGACACATCTAGATGGCCTCTGCCCCAGGCTTAACGAAATGGGACCAGAGCCCGAGGAGACTCTACTTCTTGGTAAACCTACAGGCTAAAAACAGAATGAAAAGTGCCACAGAAACCAAGTGTGACTCCTATGGAAAAGGGGCGACTGCCTTATCGAATCTTGACACAAGGTTATGGACTGTGATGACCAAATGGTTAAATGCCTGGCACCTGAGACACCTCTTATCCCAGCTGTAAACCAGAAGGCTACTGTGAGAATGTGAGTTTGTAACAAGAGCTTACAGTGCTGCCGTTGTGCCCTTCTCCTGCAGCAATCACAACACACATTTCTGCAGACTGAGGACCCACGCTGACTATTACAAAAGCTTGTTAGAGCATGCTCACCCCACGCACGGGGAGTTTGTGGCGGCCAGGTCACTCTGGCAGACAGTCTGAAAAACCGTCCGCAAAGGGGCACATGGGCTCCTATGGGAAAACCCGTGCAGCAGTCCCCTAATGCACGCGGCTTTCCGCACGGTTGGTTTCATTTTCCGCCCTCAAGGAGAGCGATGTAAGCCAGCCCGACAAAAACATTCGAAGCATGCGAGCATTCCTTAATATCCGTCCGCTTTCGGACGGATAAGTGCAAGTGAAAGGGGACAAGGGCTTTTTTCCCCTCCACTCCACTCGCGGTAAAGCTGTGGCCCCCCGTGGCTGTAGTGCACGGCCCCACAACCGGACAATTACCGTTACGGCAATAAACTGACCGGTATTTGGTCCATTGCCGTGTAAACGGACCCTTAGGGTATGTTCACACTGTGGTTTTTGGACGCGTTTTAGCACATTTAACTTGCTGGTAATCGGTTTCTTCTGTTTTTTCCCACATTCCACCCCTCAAGGAATAAAAACAGCTTGCCCCAAAAAGAAACAAAACCCCAACGCAGGGTTTTAATTGACGTAAAAAAAAGAAAGGAAACTCAAAAGTAGAGATGTCAGAATATATATATATTTTTTTAAAAGTAGTAATATAAAACTAATGTACTACATGATTTAATTAAAACTCTACAAAAATTGTACTAATCAAATCAATTTATTTATTAATCTCCATACTAATCTACTTGGTTAACTTTGGTAACTAATCTGTGGGATAAAGTAACTTCATTTATTTTGCACAGTTCTGTAAAAATGAAAGAAAATATAATCCTACATTTAGATATTTCCACCAATAAAGGGGAATTTCTATCTCACCCATTCATAGCATATCAGTAGTATGTGCCATCAATGTGTGAAAGGTGATTATTGATGGCATATACTATTTGTACAGTATGTCATCAATGGGTGAGATAGGAACACCCCTTTAACTTCCATCCTTAAAAAATACTTCTAACAGAACAAACAGGATTTATGTGATGATCTGTTTTAAAAGATCTTTGCTTTTCTGTAGAGTCAAGGGTTTCTAGGTGTCAGCCTATCAGACTTCTAATAAACATAGACTGTTTTGGCATAGTTTTCACACTAGAAATGTTTTATTAATTTATATAGCACCATTACATTCCACAGGGCTGTACAGAGATTGTCATTAGTCACATTGCTTCTTTTCCAACCCTCAGAGCTCACGTCTAATTCAATTAACCGATCAGTGATCAGTTACCTGCGGGTGTGTGGGGAAACCCCGTGCAAATCACAGGATAGAAACATAAATGCAGGCTTCCTTATGTTCATCATGCAATTACAGAATTTGCTTTTTTAGTCTAAATTTTATCTTAATTTTGTCTTTTTATTTTTCCCTAGCCTGGCTGGGTTATAGTGGACCAACCAGATCCTTCTTATCAACTGCAACAGCATGAATTAACTCCACTACCTCCAGGGTGGGAAGAAAGACAGGATATCCTAGGAAAGCAACTTACTATAATTGACCATCAGTTTAAAGAATCCACAGTCTGTCAGAGTGCCTACCATTCACAGTAAAGTGGTTGAGTTTCATGTAAACTGTAATGTACAAATAAACGCTACGTTAATGACCTGGAAAGCGGTCACAAAAACAGGCTTTTCAAATAGTATCAAAAACCTGAGAGGTCTCACAATTTTCCTATGTATATGTATCCTTTAAACCCCTAAACGATCATTAAGACACTTATCCATACGATCCAGGTCGTTTAGGGGGTTCACTGGCACACTGGACGCGACTCAGACTAACATTCCATTAGGATCGCGTGAACTCGTCTAAAGCCAAGTACTCGTGCTGTATCGGACTCGCCGCGGGGAGCGTGTTCAGCTGTATCTACAGCTGACATCCCGCAGAACGTCGGCCCCAGACCCACACATGAACAATCGCTCGGGGGGGGGGCGAGCAGGTGGGGGGGTGGGGGGGGGGGGGGGGGAGAGGACAGGGGGGGCCGGTTAACCGCCCCGTTAATGATCGCGACCACACAGGTTCGCAATAACTAAAGGAGAACCATGAGGAGGATCGCTCCCTCCATCTGACTCTGACTGCGCAGCACGCACGGATCGGCGAGTCCGTGGCAAGCTCCTGCCCTCTTGAGAGACAGCATACGGAAGGCAGAGACTGCCTTCCGGGATGTCTATGACGTCAACGATGCCCGGACCCGTTTGCCCTGTGGGCATGGCCCGGCATCGTGGACTGACAGTTGTTCAGAAGGAACCATCATACCAACAAGCTGTTCCACTGATTCTATTGAATGAGAGATCTAAAGATCTCTCTTCAAATCCCCATATGGGGAAATGTAAAAAAAAATAAAAATGTGAAAAAAGGTAAAAAAAAGTGAAAAACACAAGTAAAACACCAACACGAATAATAAAATAAAAATACGTACCCCCGCCCTCTTCCCATTACAAACGCCAAACATTCGCCCCAAAAAAGATAAATAATACAAGCTAACCCAGATTTTGTAATCGCCGCGTGCGTAACGACCTGCCCTAACAAAATTTGTCATGTTAATTAACCAGGTACGGCTGACACACCCGTGTAAAAAGAAACCCAAAAAAAAACAATCACAGAATTAAATTCTATTGTTCATCCCGCAGCACATAAAATGGAATTAAAAAGCGTCAAAAAACTCCTAGAAATGCCAAAGTTGTACCAATCAAAAAACGTCAGGTCATCCCGCAAAAAAAAAGTCCATAATAACATGCTCTGCTGTATACGGAAAAATAAAAAATCTTATAGCCTCTCAGAAGAAAGCGAGATGTATACAAAATATTATTTTTACACACGTAAAAAACATCTTTTTTTTTACTTTTTTTTTTTTTTTTTTTTTATTTTTTTATTTAAAGTGCTTTCCCAACATAAAAAAAACTATATAAATAGGGTATCGCCCATAACACTAGAATCGTACGCGACCCCAAAGAGTAAATGCATAACTACACGTTACTGCCCGGTGAGCCCCAGTTAAAAATTAAAATAAAACACACACTACATAGGATTGCAGTAAATTCTTCAACCCTTATCCTGGCCTCCAAAAAATGGATTTAATTACAAAGCGATCAAAAAATCCTGTCCCCCCAAAAATGATACTAATTAAAAAAAAAACAGTCAACTCAGTCTCGCAACAAAAAACAATCCCACCACAGCTCAACACACACGCACACAGAAAAATTAAAAAGTATATGAGCTCTCAGAACTAAGCTGATGCAAAAACGTATTTTCTCCTGTTCTGAATAAAAGTAGTTTTTTGTATAAAATCATAAAACATAAAAAAAATATACAAATTGGGTCGTTGCGATACTTCGTATTGACCTGCTGAGTAAAGCTCACCATGGTCAAATATACCAGTTTCGGACCGCTTTAACAAAAATAAAAATAAAAAAACTACCAAGATTGCTGTATTTTGTTCACAACAGTCTACAGAAAAACCTTAACATAAAAAATGAACATAGCATCAAATATGCAACCCATAAGGGTACCAAATAAAAACTTCAATTCACTCTTCATCCCGCAAAAACAAGCCATACACACTCTGCACACAGCAAAATAAAAAAAGTTATGGCTGTCAGAATAGGGACAAGCATAAAAACACCGCAATTTTTTTAAAGACTTATTATCACTGTGTTAAAATAATAAACAGAACAAACAATATAAAATCTATATCATTGTCATTGTACCAACCTCCATAGTACAGTTATCACAATCATTTACATCTGCACGGCGAATGCGTGTAAAATTTAAACTCAAAAAAAACACATGACCGACTGCGTTCTTTCCCCCCCCTCCCATATTCATGCCCAACAATGCTAAAAAAAACACAAAAAAAAAACACTATGGAACAACTTGTGCATCCAAAAATGCACAGTACACTAAACTCCCCTAGCAGAGATCCCTGAGGGGTGGGTTGAATCCACAAAAAAAACCAAAATGGATCGACTTCTCTCCTGAAGGTTACGACCCTGTACCTGGCTAACTAACTTTTGGGGGCTTTTTTGCAACAATGCGCAACATGGACACCCAACCAAAATCTCGTTCCAAAAGCCAAAATAGCGATCCCCTCCCTTATACGCCCTGCCATGCGTCCAAACGGCAACGTTTACACCCACAATGTAAAGGGTATTGCCAGACACATGGAAGAAATTGCTTAACAAGTTTTACTGTTCTTTTTTCAGAATCTTGAATATTAGAAACATTTAAAGCTAAAATATCAGATTATAGAAAAAAAATGTTTTTTTAAATTTTCACAGCACTTATCTAAAAAAAATTGTGAATCACCTGGTGGTAGCGATCTATATACACAAATGACAAAAACCCCTGGATATTTTAATTAAGGGGTGTATTTTCCAATATGTGAGGTCCTACAATTTAGGGGTGTTTATTACAGTATTTAAGAGCACCTCATAGGGTGTTCCCAACCTGAAAATGGCGCCTAAATAATAAAAAAATCGTATCAGAAATGAGACCCCATAGTTTAGTAGATCTCCTCCTTATTCTGGGCATAAGGTGAGACTCATAATAATGCAACTAGGCCACATATGGGATTATCTCTAAAAACGGGCAGATCAACAACCTGGCGTGAATTGATATTAAGTTTGCATTTTACCTGGTCACATTTACCATACTAATCTAATTCCACGAATAATGGATAAATAATGAAAATCTGCAAAAATAGTAAATTCTTTGAAATTTACACCTCACTTTGCTTAACATTTCTGTGAAATATCTTGAAGGGTTATCAACTTTCCTAAATAGTGTTGTAATACTTTTAAGGGGTCAACTTCCCCACAGCAGATGGCGATCACTATGATGGGGTATCTAACATGCATGAGCCCCTCTAAGCCACGTCAGAACTGGGGTGGCCCCTAAAAAAATGTATAATTGACAAATATTCTTGAAAATGTGAGAAACTTACAACTATAATTTCTAAGCCCCCTAAATTGTCGTAAAACAAAAAAACAAAAAAAAAACATAGACATTTAAAAAAAAATTGAAAGCACACACCTATAGTGACATATGGTAGAATGTACAGTTATAAACTATTTTGAGTGTAATAATTATCTGTCTTGCAACACGCAGAAAATTTTTGCAACTTTCAAAAAAATCGCAAATTTTTTCCACATTTTCATGACACATTTGATAATTTTCCACAAACTAAAGGAATTGTTGGATAAAAATTTCTTACTAACTCTAAAGCAACAATGTTCACGCACGAAAACAATCTCTCGAATCACATGAATACGGTAAAAAGTGTCAAAAAGTTATTCTCACATAATTGACTAACAAACGTCAGATTTCAAAAATAGGGCTGTGTCAGGAAGGTCAAAACAAGGCTGGCGGTCCTTAAAGGGGTTAAACAAGTTTTTTAATTTAGATACCTCAAATGGAAATTACACTTGCTAAGAACCTTCTAGATTTTTCTTGTCTCTTTGGGAATAGTGTGCGGCATACAGTGAGACTACACGGAACTTTTCAACGCCAAGTTACTGTTTGCATGGCCAAATGTAGCAATTCCAGATCTTAACCAAGTAAAATATGACATTATTTTATTGCACGGTGATTTTATTTTCCATTGTCGCAACCGTTTCCTACTTGCCACTTAAACCTGCACTCAATGGTGGACTCTCTTGGAAGAAGTTATACAAATTTCAAGGTGATAATTATGTTTGTGCTCATACCATTACTGAAGGTTGCACAGTTGTCTATAAAGCCTTATCAGACATAGGGGAGGGTTTGTTTCCTACAATTTCTGTAAACTACAGGATAGAGACACACACACGCATTCCTTTACTTTTAAATACCAAACAGGGAAATTGGGATCTTCAACTCTAGTAAGATGGAAATCAATTTGAAGTGGGGATGCACACTGATTCAGACATTCTTAGGTGCTTTGTTATTGTGGAACTACACATAGCAGTCACGCATCAAATTTATATAATATCCACAGACCTCTAATAATTACAAATCACAGAGTGAGGGCAAAAAAAAGTCTGATTAAAAAAATAACTTTTATTCATTTAAAAAGCAACCAATGCTATAAAAAAGACTGTTCCCAGTCTAGTATGTTCACATAACAAACATAAAAAGCGCGTCCAAATTAGTATAGCGTAATCACTATAATCCATTCACACGTCTACACACACAAAAGACATTAATTATGGGCATCAAATTACAAGAGACATTGTTTTATTATAATTATCACTCACTGTTAGTTGTTATCTAGAGATGTTGTATCTTGATCACTCCTTCTTCCACGTGTTGTTACAAAAGTCACGGAATTAGGGTATGGGTATTTCCCTACAATGCCTCTATTATTCCCTATTAGTCACGGAGTTATCGCCCCGACAAGGGTGGCCTCGATGTAGGGCCTCACCCTAAGGCGCCCTGTTATAACTCTATTGATATCTCCATGCATATGTTACCGCACTTAAAGGAGTTGTCTCCCTACAGAGTTTCACAGAATGCATGAATGAAATACTCTGTCATTTCCTGGTTCAGACTGACTAATTTGCATACAGCTCTGTGCTCCATCTTTCAGATTGCCTATAAGAATCAGATTAGCTGCGAAGAACTTTTCCCAAACTCTCACCATAGAAGGCCTTTAACTGATCCCCAAAACAAAAGCCCTAATTACAGTGCTGTTTATTTTACATAAATCAAGCTTTTCACTGCTCAGCAGCAAGGACACTGCTGTGACCTGTGTGATGACATCACTCACTGTTATCTCATAGAGCAAACACCAGGGAGAGAATTGTTTACAGGTCAGTTACTGAGGGAACGGAAATAGCCAGGGAGGTCATAAATTCACTTGTATCTCCTTAGGGAAAACAGAGGAACAAAGCAATATATTTGGAAAATGTCTTTATGTTGTGTTCCCTACAATTTGAAAGCTATTCTTTGTAGCGAGACAACCCCTTTAACAAAGGATGCCATCTCTAGCTCCTTAAATCCCTGTCCCAACGTGTTTTACCTTATTCTAGATCAGCAACAGGGTTCCTCACGGGATATTTAGAGCATTATGTCTAGCGGGATCCAGATAACACCCTTCCTAGACCAAATGCCAATCTGCTGTGTCCACAATGACTGCCTCTGATGTCCAGGGGTCTGTTTTTTGCCCTCGTTTTGTGATTTATATTGTGGATATGCCATGAAGGTCTAATATGGGAATACCTCTTTATGTTTTAATACACACCTCATGAGTGGTACAATCTGACCGTCTGCCCTCAGAACAGAAAAGACATTCTACTGCTGCTGGAGACACCCAATATTTAAGGTGAACCTGTCTGGTGGGGGGTTATGCTGTCCCGTTTGAGAATCGGATGTGATAGAGGGACAGAAGCTAAACTCTGTGATTTATATATACACTCACCGGCCACTTTATTAGGTACACCATGCTAGTAACGGGTTGGACCCCCTTTTGCCTTCAGAACTGCCTCAATTCTTCGTGGCATAGATTCCACAAGGTGTTGCAACGATGCTCAATTGGTACTAAGGGGCCCAAAGAGTGCCAAGAAAATATTCCCCACACCATGAAACCACCACCACCAGCCTGAACCGTTGATACAAGGCAGGATGGATCCATGCTTTCATGTTGTTGACGCCAAATTCTGACCCTACCATCCGAATGTCGCAGCAGAAATCGAGACTCATCAGACCAGGCAACGTTTTTCCAATCTTCTACTGTCCAATTTCGATGAGCTTGGCCAAATTGGAGCCTCAGTTTCCTGTTCTTAGCTGAAAGGAGTGGCACCCGGTGTGGTCTTCTGCTGCTGTAGCCCATCTGCCTCAAAGTTCGCCGTACTGTGCGTTCAGAGATGCTCTTCTGCCTACCTTGGTTGTAACGGGTGGCTATTTGAGTCACTGTTGCCTTTATCAGCTCGAACCAGTCTGCCCATTCTCCTTTGACCTCTGGCATCAACAAGGCATTTCCGCCCACAGACTGCCGCTCACTGGATGTTTTTTCTTTTTCGGACCATTCTCTGTAAACCCTAGAGATGGTTTGTGCGTGAAAATCCCAGAGATCAGCAGTTTCTGAAATACTCAGACCAGCCCTTCTGGCACCAAACAACCATGCCACGTTCAAAGGCACTCAAATCACCTTTCTTCCCCATACTGATGCTCTGTTTGAACTGCAGGAGATTGTCTTGACCATGTCTACATGCCTAAATGCACTGAGTTGCCGCCATGTGATTGGCTGATTAGAAATTAAGTGTTAACGAGCAGTTGCACAGGTGTACCTAATAAAGTGGCCGGTGAGTGTAATTTGAACAGAATTTAAGTCACATCAGGATTTGTTCTGCTTTTTAAGGGAGATTGTCAGTTTAGCTTACCTTGTCCACATACAATGATTGACAGCTTTCCCTTTATCCGTGTGTGTACCGAATGAACTGTTAAAGGGGTTTTGCCATGTGAGTGAGTTCCTTACCTCTTATCTGCTCAGGAGAGAAGATAAAGCATGCAGGTTATGAACCATGAATGGCTGCAGGAGTGAGAGGGAGGGAAGTGAGCAGAGAGCGATGAAGAATGCAGGGTCTGCAATGTTTACTCAAAAATTTACATTACAACCAGTGGATTCTCTGTACAGCAGACAGCCTCATACACTGCCCCTTGCAAGCTCCTTCATTTTCCCTGTCATCAGATAAGAAGTGCATACACACAAGCTCGTCCAGATCAGCTCCTGTCAGTGTCCTGGTCGTCTAATGTAAACTTTCAGGAAACTAAGGGGGACTGAGCAATGCTGTAGCTCTCACAGGCTTCACTTTTTTAATGACATATATTTAGAAAAGTGATCAAATACCCATTTTGGAGGATCCCACGTCAACATTACATTGTGGCAAAACCCCTTTAATGATTGTGTATGAGCAGAGAAAGCGATACGTTCTTCAAATCATGTAAGCCTATAAATCAGAGTTCAGCTTCTTACCCTCTATTGCATTCTGCTTTTAGATAGGTAGCAGAACCCACCTGATAGGATTGCTTTTAATAAATTATATAAAATGTATCAAGGCTCTTACAGTGGTGTCAAAACAAAATGAGGAAGACCTATGGGATAGAACTTGTCTATATAGCCTTCACACATCAATGCCCAATGTCCTTTCTAAAATAGAAATGACTAATTGCCATTGCCACGAAGCTAAATGAGTTACATGGTTTCAGCTACGCTAAGTTTACATTGTTCAAAGCTTTTTCTAGCCAAACTTGCTACTATGGTATGAGCGGATGGAAGCATAACCATTTTATTATTGGCAATTCTTTCTACAGACTGGTTATTTCAACTAAAGTAAAACATTTTTATGACATTGAATCCCTTATGTAAGTACTATTTGGTAATTCTCCACATACACTAACACGGACTGTTCAAAAATGCATGGTTACCCCCATAAAAAGCGGAGGACAAGCTGATGTGGGAGAAAAAATTTCATGAGATTACCTGCCAGCTTATCTTTTAACTATGAAAAAAAAATGTCTATCATCCAGCTTATTATTTAAGGGATGTTCTCACCATGCCGTTACACAGAGCCCGTTCTTCATAGCCAGCTTCAGGCTTACACTTGCTGGTTAGGCTGGGGATGGTTATACAACAGTGGTTAGTATATCCGCACTGCTAATCCTAGCACAGCCTGTTAGAAGGACGTTGCAGATGGAAAACTTTTAAAAGCAGTTAACAGAGCTCTAAAGCGATAAAGTTGGTCAGTAAAAAAACAGACCAGCTCCTGTGCTTCTCATAAGGCAGGAGACTTAGCAGCAAGGAGTAACGTCACCAGCCCTATGCGTGCTGGCTACCGCACTACAGTAAAGAGAGATATGGTTGGTAACCCAGGGAAGCTTGTGTACACAAGCAGGAGATAAGAATTGCTCTAACTCTGAAATGAAGCAAAATCAGAACAGCAATGTATTTGGTAATAGTCTTTATTTACCTTTTCCTACGTAATTAAAACTAATCATTGTGATAAGAATACCCCTTTAAAGATAAAACTTCAGTTTTATCCCAGGGTATGTATAAATATGGCATTGTGTACATCCAAGTGAAAACACACTAATGCATTTCAAAGCAAGTTCTGGCATGGAGAAAACTATAACTAAGGATTTATTCTGAAATACTTATGCATCCAAAATTAGAAAAGTTCAGAACAAATCCTTAGTCGTTGCATGGAGTGTGATTTGACTAAGGACTTGTTCTGAAATTCATAGACCGTATCCAAAAGTAGATAACCACTTCAAAAACTATAAAAAAAAACAAAACTTAAAGGAGTTGTCTCATTGCAAGCTTTCAGCCGGTCAGTGAGCCTGTTAGTTGAATTGAGGGGCGTGCTTCTTGGTCTGTCTCTTCTGCTCCCTCTCCCCCCCTCCCCTCAGCACACAGGCAGTTCAGTAACTTCTATACAGCAAGGGGGAGGGGGTTTGCTGCCAGAGTTAACCCTGTGTGTGCCTGCCTAGGTCTGTTGCAGGAGAGGGCTGATCTATGAGTGTAGAGAGGTCTGTGAAGCTGTATGCTAATAGCAGAGCAGAGGGGATGCATGTGTTCCTATATCCTCTGCTTAGCTTACAAGTCTCCACATCTCCAGCAACAATAAACCCTATCAGAACAGACACAGGGCAGCTGGGAAGTGTTACTATGTGTCACTAGTACAGCACAGCATGAAGTATTCACATGCTGATCTGTATAGTATTATATAGTCACAGTTCCACAGACACATCATGATTATAGTAACACACAGGTCACTGCTGTCACATCTATCTGTGTAGAGAGCAGGAGGAAGCAGGCACACACAGGGTTAATCCAGGCACCAGGGACACAGAAGCCAGAGTCCTCCCTCCCTCCACTACAGAAGCATTCTGTGCAGGAGGGCTCTCTGCTCCAACCTGTCTTCAAAGGCTGATGAGTCATACAGACCTGACAGCCAGTAAGATAAGGATCAACAGGTCTGCTGCCATAAAAATTTGAGAAGCTGATACACTCCTACTAACAGGGCTAACTCAAAATCAGTAGGACATTTGTAATGAACATATATGGCAAAGCTGCTTGTTTTTTTAAAGATCTTTTAATTAAAACCCAATCATTGTAGCGAGACAACCCCTTTAATGATACACTATGCTGTGTTTTACATACTTTTATCTTCTATATGAAGTTAGATTGCTGAACGTGTTTTTTGCATTATTGGAGCAGTCTTACTCCAGTGTTCGTGTCCATTTTAATTGGCAGGTCTCATGTGGTTAGATACTTAGTTATTGGGTATTTAAATATGCAACAGTCAGCTGAGTACCCTTAGTGTAATGTCACTTGTAGTTTCCTACTAATCATTGCAGACTTACTAGAATTTTAATTATTTAATCTCCCTTTTTTTTTTCTTTGCAATGGTGGCTTGTAAATCAGAGTAATACAGTAAATAATGCAAGTTAAAGGGACTCTGCTATCAAAAAGGAGTATTTTAGTTAAAACCATTATTCCTGAAAAACAATGTTACAATTTTTGAGCAATATTTTTTTTTTTATTTAAGCAGCCTAATGCAATTAAAAAAACAATGTACTTCTCTAGCTTTGAGAACTTTTGTATGGCACAGCAGACTAATCTCGCTGTATTTCAGCTGCTACTTATCTCTATAGTCTCATTACTAATAGTAGGTAATGACAATGATTGCTCTATTGTACTCGCAACAAGGATAGAGAAGATTATACTAGACCACAAACAATACACGAAAGGAAAGTAGGGTAATCTTTTTCTGCACTGGGAAGTGGGGTGTTTTCACCCTTATCACGTTTTTGTTCGTAATATTTTATACTTAGACCAGAGACGACCAGAAAGAAGGACCATCAAGCAGTTCTCTCACTGTTTGCTATCCGAGCTCACAGAAGGAAAGTCAGAGAGAATAATAAGAGAACGTTAAAAAATTATATGAAAAAATAACCACCCAATAATAAAAAATCCATGTTAGTCACAAATTGCTTGTCAATATGTGAAAAAAGTGATGGTAGCGTCCCTTTAAGCGAAGCAGAATTTGCACTTACCCAAGAGGTATGGGGAATGTAAATAATTTAAGAACTTTCAGCATTTACTTTAGCGAACTGAAAATAGTTGGCACATTGCTACATTTACTGTGAAACCAATCATCTTAGCACATTTTAAATATTGCTCTTTAATGTTACAAAGTATTACATTTGTGTGTTTCTATGATGAAAATATAAAATTAAGTTCTGTATTTTTCCCCAGAGATGGTACTGCTGGGCCCGAAAGTGGAACTGTTCAGTTGGAGGCTCAGCGTATATTCACTACTCGAAGGCAAATCTCTGAAGAAGCAGAAGCTCCGGAAGTCAGGGATTCTCCAGAGGTGAACTGATAAAGCTTATGAATTGGGCTGAACAGTAGTAGAAAGTACATCAAAAACTCGCAGCGCTCTGGAATATAATTTGCATTTGCTTCAGTATCTAAGAGGCAATTCAGATTAACAAATATTAATGTTTTCAATCCATTTAATGGTCGTCAAACTGTAAATAAAAAATATACAATATATAATACAATTGGAAAATATACAGTGGGTTTTGAAAGTAGTCACTTTTTCTCATTTTTACAGCCAGAAACTTAAATGTATTTTATGTGGTAGAGCAACACAAAGTAGCAAGTATTTGTGAAGTGTAAAGAAAATATGTGCTTTTCCAAATGTTTGCAAATTAAAAATCTAAAAAAGTGTGATGTATATATGTATCTATCCCCCAGTACTCTAATACCCCTGATATGGGAATCTAAAATACCGCCCCCAAAACAAAGTTTTGGGGAAATTAAAAAGGGGAAATTATAAATGAACTCAAAAGTGTATGTCCCACATACATCGCCCGAAAAACGGAGAAAATTCCCCCAAAAAAGGGGCAGTGTACCCTTTCTCCTTTAGGAAAGCTTGAAAAAAGCCTTTTATTAACTTTGAAAAATCAAATGCAAAAAAGATTTTATTTCTTTTTTTTAATCCCTTTTTATCACAAGGCATTAGGGAAAGGACGGGAAAAAGCTAAAACGCGCCCCTATAGGGGTAACAAATCCTAAATTTTTCTTTTTTGATTAAAATAAATTTTTGGAAAAAAAAAGGGGAATAATTTCAACCAATATTGCTCATTACTACAACTTTTTTGGGGGTTTTGCCCCCCCATCATGTAAGGAGCGATATTGCTTACTGGTGGGAGGCAATGAGGGGGGAAAGAAAAGGGAAAAACTCCCCTTTTATGGAGAAAACCCAAATTTAAGGCGGGTATTTTTTTGATTCCCCTTTTTTGGGGCCCACTCCTAAGAAACTGCAACACAAGGCATTAGGGAAAGGAGCGGGGAAATCTCCTGCCCCCTCTATATTTTTGTAACAAATCCTAAATTTTTACTTCGATTCATCAATCTTTGAAACAAAAGGGGAATTTCCTTTTTAGTCATTTTGGGTTAGTAACACTTTTTTAATAATTATTTCATGTATTATAAAAATTTCACCTCATTAATAAGAAATCTTTTTTGGTCAGTACTGAAACACACCTCAATTTTGCTATTATTCAAATTTTTTGTGAACGCTACTTGGCATGTTTTGACAGTGATTCTGAGATCTCTAAAGGTCGGGGTTTCATTGCGCTTTTCCCCAAAAAACCAAAATTTACTACCCTTATTTGACTTTTAGCCTCCCATCCCCCTTTGGGAAAAATATAGGGCTTTTTGGGCCAATTGTTTTTAAAAAAGTCCCTAATTTTGAGATTTAAAACCCTTTTAAAGAATTTATTCCATAAAACTAACTGTTTTTGTAAAGGCCTCTGAACAGACTTCTCTACCCGGAACGTAGGGGGTTTCCCTTTTTCATCGGGGATTTGGAAACTGATCAGATTTGGGAGGGTAGGAAAAACAAAATACGGGGCAATCCCGGGGGAAACCTTTAAGGGGCTGCAAAAACTTAAACTGGGGTTTTTTTTTTACCTTCCGGGGGACAACAACCCACACCCCGGGTTTCCCATGGATAGTTCAAAGATTTTTAAAAAGTTTAAATGGCCTAGTCAAAGTCCACCCCTAAACCCCAATTTAGAATTTTTGGGGCAGTATGTAAAAATTTCTGACAAAAAACCCTTCCCCAAACCCCAATCTGACGGAGTTAGCGCTTTTATGGCAAAATAGAAAAAAGGAAAAAATTTCCCAGCCTCTAGTTTGCAAACTGGTAAAACATCCCCAAAAACCGACTTGAAGAGGTCATTGCAGCTAAAGGTGGTCCTACAAAGTATTGACTCAGGGGGCCTGAACACATTTGTATTGGAAACACTTTTTTAAAAATTTGCCAAAAAATTGGAAAAGCACTATCTTTTTTCTTTACAGTTCAAAAATTTTTTGTTACTTTGGGTTAAATATCACTTATAATATCAAAATACATATAGATTTGTGGCTGAAACATTTTAAAATAAGGGCCAGTTCAAGGGGTATGAATAATTTTGCAACCCACTTTATCACATTTCAACTAATGTCAGGCAATGCCATATCCCCCATAATCTGTCTGCCAAATACTATACAGGGATTTAAATTTCCAACAGTGGGAAAAGCAAAGCATATGTCCCCCTTTTAGGGGGGGTTTTTTAAAAAAAAAATCATTAAAGGGGGTTTTCCCCCCTTTTGGGTGTGTTCAGAAAGAAAGCCTTTACACCCGCTTTAGGTTTTTTTATTTCCTATCAGGTTTTGGGGATTTTAAAAAGCTTTTAAAAAGGACATATCCGCTCTGCTAGCTCCAATTTCCCAACGTGCCTTTAAAGGGACATTGGGGACGGAAGGGTTTTTGAAAAAGCGCCAAACAGAAAAACTACTGGAAACGCCCCCCAGTACTCTTAAAAAGGTTTAAAAAATTTTACCTAGAGGCCCCCCATCCTATTGATAAAAACAGCAGGAAATTTGTCCAAAAATTGCCCCCTGCTGGGAGTAAATAGGTGGGAAAAACTTAAGCCTTGTTTTTCCCATCTTTTTAAAAAGAAAAAAAATCACATTTCATGTATTTTTTGTAAAACCTAATTTACCTTTGCCCACATGGGTTTTAAAATAATCAATGAGAAAGGAAATACCCATTTTAAAGGGAATTTTTAAAAACTTAATATTCAAAAAGATACAAACCCTTTTAACAACTTCCCCTTTCATTTAATAAATAAAAAAATGAAAAAATAAACTTTGGGAAAAAAACATACCACAAAAAATTAGTTTTTTCTTTCAGGGAAAAAATTTTGCACTTCTTAAATTTTTTTTAAAATAACTAAAGAGAAACCCGCTCTTTAAATTTAAAAATGCCATTCCCCAAAATTTTAAGTTTCAGACTTTTTGCACAAAAATTGCTGAAGTCTTTTTCGATGACTTAAAGGCAAAAATTCACAACAAGGGGGTTTAGGGGATAAATTTTTAATTTTGGGGTTTGGGAAAATCCTCCTTAGCACACTTTTTTAAAATTTTTACCCTCATAACCCCAAACGAAAAACCATCCAACTTTATCAACACAACCCCTCAATTTCGATCTTTAAGGACAAATTTCCCCTCACACGAAAGGTGGGGGCCCCTGAGCTTTAAATGGTTTATCACAGTTTTTATCAGGTTGTTTTTTTTTCTAAAAGGAAGGATGAATTTGTAAGGGGATTTTAAAGAAGCAGTGTTTATCTGAAAATTTTTGCTTTTTGAATTTTTAAAGGGTTCCATTTAGGGATGCTCGCGCAGAGCTACGCTGGGACGAAAACCATCCCACATGCAGCGGGCAAACCACACAACTGGAAAAGTAAAATTTGCAAAATTTTGCAATGGTTCGGGGGTTGGGCCCCTTTGTCGCCGCATAGCTCATCGGGCCCCCTGGGCGGGTCAGAAATTGAAAAATTTTTGTTCTTTTTAAATAATTTTTTTTAGCGGGTTTTCTAAAATTTTTTTCAAAATCGCTTTTTTAAAACCATCTTTTTAAAAAAACACTTTTTTTAAACACATTCTGCAAATGTGTAAACTCCCATTGGGAAAGTTTAGATGCTTGGCCAGTGTTCAAAATCACCCTCCTTCCCGGGTTTTGACTGCTTTTTTCCTTTTGCAAGTAAGGTATGATCACACGGCATTTGGGGTCCCTGTAACAACGTTCTTAATGGGGTTTGGGCCCATCTAGAGGGGGGGAAACACCCCTAAAAATGATAGTGTGATTTTACACGCTCACAATGTAAAACACCTCACATTAAAGGGGAGTACACCAATGTTTGTCATTCGTCTTTCGGATCCGTTCATAGTTGACAGTCAATTTGGTTCAAAACGCCAAGCCCTAAATAAACTATAGGTGCTCCTGCTCATCCACCCATCCAAACACACAGTCATCGTGTTGGGGTCCATTCAGGATCCGATCACTGCGTTTTTGGATGAGATTTTCAGATCCAAAAACACTGTGTGAACAAGCCCTAATGGAGAGAAAGCTGTCAGATAAGCGAGGTGAGCCTGCACCATGTCATACTTTCCCCCTCCCGCATCGTGAACAAAATAAACTATTCTCTGATAACAACACAGCTTAATTCAACACGTCTGTCGCTAGGCCATGCCTCTTTCAAATAGGACTGAATAAATGTAGTGACAGAATCCCTTTTGAAGACACTATCACAAAACTTTTTTTATTTTTTTTATTTTTTTTAAAGGCCCTTTTTTCCCTTCGGATCTTGTCATAGGACACACAAATTTGATTTTTTAATTCCATTTCATCCCCTCTAAATTGGAGTCTTATTAATCGGTATTTTATCGCCCCGTACCGTGCCTTTGGCATTCAAAACCCTACGGGTTTTCCAAAAGCATTCATATTTAGAATCTGCCAAAAATCTGTCTTTTCCTTGCTATTTGACCGCAATAAAAAACCCTGCTTTGTACACAGCCAATTTTTTTTTCCGTTTTTTTTTTTTTTTTTTTTTTTTTTTTTTTTTTTAAATCCCCATTTTTAACAGTTTGGGGAATCCCCCAGGTTGCCGTTGGATTCCCAGACATTCAATGTACAGCAAATCTGAAAATTGACCGCAATTTATACTGCAAATCTGCGACACAAAAAAGTGATCCTGTACAACACGATGTATGGCCCATCTCTTAAAATGCAATTAACGTAATGCTAGCAGAATGATGTTTATACACTATAACACGTGTTTTTCTGATGATTTTGACTGTATTACTGATGTAAATTATTGTGAAAACTCATTAAAAAATGTTATTACAAAAAAGTGATCCAGCGATGTTAATATACTGTTTTTTTAGCACATGCTGTGTAGAAATAGCCCAACTTATTAAAAAGGAGATAAAACAGGCTGCGACACTTTGGCATCTAGGACTTGTTTGGATATGCAGACTTATATATGTTGGATGGTCTTTCCAATGTATATGAGTCCACAGAGACAAGTAATCATATATTCTCTGTGGAGGTGCAGGTGGACACATTTATTATGTGGAACACCTTTCCTCTTCTAGAAAAAAACTTGTATTGCATTTTATTACATTTAAGTGTGGTGTAGGCACAGTGCTGTTTTCAAAAGATCTAATTGTAAAACACAATCTATAAGCCTCTGTTGGCCTTATCAGACTTTCCTGAAATTCTTCTCTAAATTTCTTCTAAAAAGTAGAGAATTCCTTAGTACTGAGGACGTATTTTAATGTTTGTAAATCTGTATTGCATAATTCTGTTTTGAAGCAGGTAAAGGGACTGCGTCAATTTTGGAGTCTGTGGAGTTACATATACATAGAGCTTTCATGCCAAGCATAGTAGCATGAAAAGATACAACATTGTCCCTGAATTTACATAGTAAACCCTAGAGGTTCCAAGGGTCAGATTCCATGATTACACAATAATATGGAAGTAAAGATTTCGTGAGATCCTCCTCTTGGAGAAACTGCAGCTTTGTTATAAGCTATTTTATGTAGACAACTGTGTTATAGAATTAGGGAATTAACTGGAGATCTCATTTATATCAAGGCGAATCATTTATTTTGTTAAAGTGTGCAAATAAAACAATGCAATGGATGCCAACTGTTTCTTAAGATTCACTTCTTACATGTTTTCACTTAACAGAGCTGGGAAATTATAGCAGAGGATGACTCTACAGTATACAGCAACCATTCCACTCAGCCGACGCCTGATAGTGATGTCCAAGAACAAGTCACTGATGAGCTCAGTACCAGACTCCACATATCAGAAAGCACAACCAATGGTAGAGCCAGCTCCAGCACTGTAAGTAGCGTTTCTGATTGTTAGGGTTATATACTTAAAGCAATCATTACAAGAAGTGGCACATCATCTCTGCATTATCCTAAGTCTCTAAATCTTAGAAGTAAACAAATATAATTAATATTAATAATAACCTTTATTTATATAACGGCAACATATTCCGCAGCACTTTACAATTTGGAGGGTGTAGGCACAGACAAAAGACACACATTACACAATGAAAGGCTACTTACAGATGAGACACAAGGTGTGAGGGCCCTGCTCGCAAGAGCTTGCAATCTATTAGGGTGTACGGGTGAGACGAAGGGTAAGAAGTGCTAGGTTTACAATGGTCCAGCTATGTGACAAATATGGGGTGGTTTATATAGAAGTCGGATGAACCTGCCACCCTGACAGTACATCTATATACAGATAAGTGCGGAATTGTAAGGAGTGACAGAAAGGTGTGCACTAGAGAGTGGGAGGGGGTTAGCCATTAGGGATTCTGGTAGGCCAGACTGAGAAGATGTATTTTCAGGGCCCTCCTAAAACTATGAGGGTTGTGAGTGTGCCTGATCGCCCCCCGTAGCATGTTCCAGAGAACTGGTGCCAAACGTGAACAGTCTTGGAGACGGGCATGGGAGGTTTGGATGATTGAGGAATGTAATCTGATCTCATCAGCAGAGCGGAGAGAGCGGGTGGGGTGGTAGACAGAAATGAGGGAGGAGATGTAGGGGGAGCAGCACTGTGGAGAGAGTGATGAGTTTATGTTGTGTTCTGTACTGAATGGGAAACCAGTGCAGTGACTGACACAGGGAAGAGGCATCAGTTTAGCGGCTGGAAAGAAAGATGAGCCTGGCTGCTGCATTCAGGACAGATTGGAGAGGGGAGGATTTGCAGAGAGGGAGACCGATAAGCAGGGGCTTACTGAAGTCCAGACGAGAGAGAATAAGACCAACAATGAGAGTTGTTTCCACAGTGAGAAAAAGACGGATCCTGGAGATGTTCTTGAGGTGCAGGTGACAGGAGCGGGCAAGGGATTGAATATACAGGGTGAAGGACAAATCAGAATCTAGTAGAATTGATACGATCTACAGAGAAAGGAGAATGTATTTGCCATTAATTCTTAAAATGTAGTTTACCATCTCGGGCTTGAGTGAGAAAAGCATAATGCTGTGGGTATTTTTGTAAATTGAGCATATTACTAGGAAACATTGCTTTTTCACTGGTGGGGGACTGACCTTTTGCACCATTACCAATCCTGAGGCTTATAGGGGTTTTGCCTAGAAGTGAGTTCCTTACCTCTTATCTGTTCAGGAGAGAAGATAATCTCAGCATGCTGAATCACAGGGGAGAGGGGGTGAGCAGAGGGCAAGGAAGCAGGGAGCGTCTGCAATGTTTACTCAAATAATTACATTACAACCAGTGGATTCTCTATACAGCAGGCAGCCTCATACGTGCACTTTTCTCCCCAGTCCCTCCAAAGCTCGTTCATGTTCCCTGTCATCAAATAGTTCCCTGTCATCAGATAAGGAGTGCAAACACGCAAGCCCAGCCAGATCAGCTCCTGTCAGTGTCCTGGTCGTGTCTAATGTAAACTGTCAGGAAACCAAGGGGGACTGAGCAATGCTGTAGCTGTCACAGGCTTCACTTTTTGTAATCACATATATTTAGAAAAGTGATTAAATACCCATTTTGGAGGATCCCACGTCAACTAATTACATCATTGCAAAACCCTTTAATGGTCTGTAGTGCTGGTTTCCCTCCTTTCTTTTTGTGGGCTTTGGCACAGACAGGTGGCCAAGAGTGTTGTTCTGCGCTGAGAACAGAAGGGGATCCTACACTATATCAGTATTCATTCTCAGAATTGGTAGGCTCCCAGCGCTTGGACTTTCCCTGATCATGATATGATGGCATAATGTATTAAAAAAACATCACTTTACAATCTGGTTTGCTCTTAAATCATTGGAGAGACTTTGCTTTACTGGCTTGCAGTAAAGAATTTATACCTGGGAAATAACCCATGAGGTCAGTTGCGTCACTCGTTTGACCATTTCATCAGTTTTGAAATGAAGAAATCCTTAGTCCATGTCCTAAAAGTAAAGAAGGGATTTCTTCAGTCTGTGATAAATGTTATACTGATTGTGTCATTACTATATTCCCTTAGTGTAATTCTGCAATTCAATCTGGACTGAAGTATTACACTTAAAATGGATAGATTTAAAGGATGTTCATTAAGAGCTAAACCTATTGGCACACAACGCCCTGAGTGTACAGCCCCTAAACTTTTGTACCTGCACTTTATAAAGCTGTGTGTGGAGAGAGAGTGATGTAATGTACTTCAGGAAATACCACTATACCCACCAGAGGCATCTCTTGAAGGGGACTGTGTTTCAGTTCTCTGGTGTCTGTTCAGAAGCAAAGCTGCATCAGAAGAGGCTGAAGGGGCCAAGACCAGTTCACTTACTGGGGTCATTGGTAGTGGCATGGGTAGACCGCTCCAAATCATTGATGGCATGTTTTATTTCCCTGGAGGGAAAATACTTTTACTTCCATTCAGACTAATTTTATCCTATCTATCTAAAAAAGGGAAAAAAAAAGGAAAACTGCTCGCACTCACTTTAAAGATGAAAAAAAAACTAGTGCTTTATTTCATGTCCACAGGGCAATGTTTCGGCTAACACAGAGCCATTTTCAAGCAATAAAGGAGTGGCAAAAATCTTAATTTATAGATAGGTGTTCACACATATGCAAATTACAATAATCAAACAGTGCAAATATAAACATGTACTCATTGTGAAAATCCAATATATAATCATACAAATTATCATTACTGTGTCAAATAAAGTGAAACATATTCTATACAAGACAAATTCAATATACCTGTGCATTATATAGTGCATAATATGTGAAAAACATACAATATAAATGCATGTTTACTTCCAAAGGGGGCGGAATGAGCTCCTCCTTTCACTTGTGATAAACAAAACCGCATGGAACATGGTTTACTGTCTCGGCGTCCGCCGTGTGTAGATGCGCATGACCGGATCCTCAGCGACGAGCGAGCATACAACGGAACCCGCCGCAGCTTGCGCATAGGGATCATAGACCACAGAAGCCATCTTGGAAAAGGGCAGCCAGCACAACAACGCATTGCATTAGCCAGCCGCCGTATATAAAGATAGAAAATAATAAACTGAAAAGAATAAATTCATAATAATACTAATTAGACAAAGAGGGCATGGACAACCATATTACTGGGGGAACCTGGCCGCTTGCACACCAATTCAGCAATACAAGCTGCCTGTTCTAAAAGCCACAAAACATATGACACATTACTACAATGAATTACAGCCTTTCTATACGCCAAGTTGAGATCCCAAGTCACAATAAATTAATATCATATAATTCCCCCAGTAATATGATTGTCCATGCCCTCTTTGTCTAATTAGTATTATTATGAATTTATTCTTTTCAGTTTATTATTTTCTATCTTTTTATACGGCGGCTGGCTAATGCAATGCGTTGTTGTGCTGGCTGCCCTTTTCCAAGATGGCTTCTGTGGTCTATGATCCCTATGCGCATGCGCGAGCTTCGGCGGGTTCCGTTGTATGCTCGCTCGTCGCTGAGGATCCGGTCATGCGGACGCCGAGACAGCAAACCATGTTCCATGCGTTTTTTTTTATCACAGCTCATTCCGCCCCCTTTGGAAGTAAATATGCATTTATATTGTATGTTTTTCACATATTATGCACTGTATAATGCACATGTATATTGAATTTGTCTTGTATAGAATATGTTTCACTTTATTTGACACAGTAATGATGATAATTTGTATGATTATATATTGGATTTTCACAATGAGTATATGTTTATATTTGCACTGTTTAATTATTGTAATTTGCATATGTATGAACACCTATCTATAAATTAAGATTTTTGCCACTCCTTTATTGCTTGAAAAAGGCTCTGTGTGTGCCGAAACGTTGCCCTGTGGACATGAAATAAAGCACTAGTTTTTTTTTCATCTTTAAAGTGTGAGTGCGAGAAGTTTTCCTTTTTTATTTACTTATCCGTGATGGGATTTGTATCTGCTTGCACCCTTCTTCCATTTTTGCTGGTGAGGTGCTGCCTGTTTTTTCTATTTTGGATTATCTATCTATCTAACTATATATTTTTTTCTCGTTCTATTTACGAAGGCCCATTCCAGCAGAAGAGAGAACCTGCAATCTTATACACAAGAAGAACTTCCCACATTACCTGTCGTAAGAATGTGTTTTTTTTCAGTTTCATGATAACTTGTTGTCTAATAACTTCTTGCATCTTGTGTGGGCTGTGCACCGTGTGAACATGTCTTCAATCTGTTAGAAAAAAAAAGTAACCTCTAGTAGAGGTAATGCATTAGCTTACCTTATCCGTATTTTGTTAGTCAGCGTAAAGGTCAGTTCACAGAATGGAGTGGATTTTTTCATTGACAAATCCGCTACAGATCTGCTGCAGAAACCGAGGCGCACACTCAAATTTACGCTGGGTATATGCATCTTGAACGCCTTGGAACGCCCCATTCACTAATAAGTGTCCAGACTATCCGATACTGTTGAATCAGGGAATCCATGTCAAGAAGTAACAAGCCTCTGCTCTTCCGCCACCCCCCGCCCTCACCCTACACATACTTTTTTTTTAATCCCCCAGATATATACATAAAATCAATATGGGAAAAATTAGCCCAATATAAACTGTTCTGATGAATTCTGATTAAAAACAGTGGGGTACAGTTTTCACATAAATTATGCTTGGATTTCAAAGTAGATTCTACATTACAGTTCACACAGAATTATTATTATTTGAACAGAGCCGAAAATGTTTTTTTTTTTATATAAAACTACTGTTTTGTTTCAGTTGTTACCTACAACTTCAGGATTACCACCCGGTTGGGAGGAAAAACAAGACGAGAAAGGAAGGTCATATTACATAGATCATAATACAAGGACTACAACGTGGGAGAGGCCTGTAGTTCAGGTACTACAAAAGCTTTATGCAATATAGCACTTACACACTTCACTAGTAACACTACTTAAAGGGGTCTTTTTATTTAAATGAATCTAAGATACTGCTGCTTCAATAAAAAAAAATATATATATACTCTCCTCGTGACTTGCTACTGTCCCAGTGCTGATGCTGCCAGCATAATCTCCCTGGTCTTTTGCTTACATCTATCCACTGCAGTCAGCTCATGAGCTCTGCAGCCACGGATTGGCTTTGGCGGGCATGTGCCCTTGCCTGATGTCACTGCTGCAAGCAGTTCACTTCTGAGTGATGGCAGCAGGCAATCAGTGGCTGCAGCGGCCATGAGCCAACCACAGCAGCTGGATGTAAACAAAAGATGGCGAAACATCGCTGGCAGCATCATTGCAGGAACGGCACTAATTGGCTAGTATATATTTTTTTAATTTATTGGAGCAGCAGTATTTATTATTAAAATAAAAAGACATGGACAACCCCTTTAAACCCAATTGCAAGATGTTTAATTTCTATCTCTTATGTAGGTTTAGCGATCAGTGGGTGAAAAGGAGCCACAGACTGTGGACTGTCTGTGCTTGAGAATGAACGTCTTACCCAGAGATTAATGCATGTAGTTCTATAGTGGTTTACATAAAAATACAGTCCAGTGCTAAGTTCTACAGTTAGGAATATAATGTATCCCTTTAGGGAATCTATTTTACTATTCACCAATTGGCTATACCATTAAATGAGTGAAGTGGATAACATTGATTATCTTGTTACAATGGGTGCAATATGTTTGACAGTAAGGGAACATTCACTTCTTCATGCCGATATTTTGGAAGCAGGTAAATTTGGCAAGCGTAATGCTCTTTGTGCCTTTAACAAGGACAAGGCTAAGGGCTTGTTCAGACAGAGTTTTCACTCCGTGTTACAAGCGCTTTGTAGATCCGTCTTTGGGACCGACAAAGCGGACCCAGAGATGGATCTAACAATTTGCAGTGACTTTATCACTGCTCACTATTAGGAAGACGCAGCGGCGTTCAGATGAGAGATCGCCACTGCGTGTTTCAAAAGCGCCGCTCAGGTCCGTCTTGAAAAGAATCAAGTGATAAAGTTACTGCTAATTGTTAGATCCGTCTCTGGGTCCATCCTGTTGGTCCCCAAGACGGATCTACAAAGCGTTTGTAACAGGGAGTGACAACTCCGTGTGAACAAGCCCTAAATGTCCTTAGCCAGGATGTTCTTGGTTTCAGCCAAGAAGATCCAGAGAAGATCAACCAGTAAACCAGTGACTGGATCCAAGGGGCCCAGTTCTCATTGATGCGTGTGAGGAGCGAAAAACTACCCAGTCTGGCCCAGTCCCATGGAAGAGCTATTGGAGTACAAATTGCTGATAAATGCTGGCTATGATCGGTGTCCGAATGAACAGTACATTACTGCAAAGCTGCAGACTTGTCAGGATCCCTAAACTGACTACTCTGGAAACTGTCTGCAAAGGGCACCACAGCTGGATTTTGGAGAAGTAGAAAAATACAGTGTGGTCTAATGAATAAAGTTTTTATTTGCATCATGTGGATGGCCAGGTGTGTGTCACTTACCTGATAAAGAGATTGCACCAGGATGCACTGTGGGGGAAGATAAGCCAGTGAAGTATGTGCTATTAACTTCTTGCCAGAAACCACAGAACAACTTTGGAGGTCTTGACGAGTCCATGCCTTGATAGGTCAGAGCTGTTTGGGTAGCACAAAGGGGAATTATACAATATTGGACACGTGGTTTTTATGTTGTGGCTTATCAGCATATATCTGTTTTGAAGAGCAGAATAGCATTCTACCTGTGATTTATTGCTCTGTTAAAATTTCAAGCAGTTGTCTTTCAAAGTACAGCATTATCTGAAGAGATTCACATCATCAGTAGCAGCACCAATTCCAAAATCAAGAGGTTTTATTCTCTATTGTAGAATTCTTTATGAAGCCGTACATACCCGGCAGTGAAACGGTTGATATTTAGCACAGACGCAGCCTTTTAATTACAAAGACCTTTATTCCATCTTGCAAACAGCTCTTCCACAGCATTGTCACCTATTATCTCTATGAATTAGAACTTGGGGAGCAACCAGACATGATAATGATGACGTTCATGGTAGAATATGTCAAGGATGCCTTTGGAATACTTTCCTAAACTCTAGTATTTACTTTTAATGCAACATTTATGGCTTTAATTCACAAACCAAGAACAGCAAAAATTAAGAACAGCATCCATACTTTTATATATTATAGCTTTGCAGAGTGAAATGAAACATGGGTGGATAGCATGGTACACACAACACCATTTCTTTATTTTGCTTGACTTCTTATTGAAGTGTTTTCCCAGTTACAATTCTTATTTTTAAAGGTGAATTCCCATCTTGTAAAGAGATGAGATATCACTAGGATATGCCGTCACTTCATGTTAGGTGGGAGGCCATCCTCTGGGACCCCCACAAATCCCAAGAAGGAATGGACTGTAGCACTGGTGTATTGCTGCATCAGTAATACTTCTGTCTAAACGGTACCAGTTGCATCTATTTAGAGGATAGTTTAAATAGATATGTCAACCGGGGCAAAAGCAGCCCACCTGCCACCACAAAATAGCTCTTACGCCGATGGATCTCTACACTACACAGTATACAGCAGACATTAAGTACACAGTTGAAATTTAGACATGCATTGTCATTGGCCTTTACATTAAAGACACTGGCAGTGCCTCTCAAGAGGTGTGGGGAATATTAACCAGCAAGTGAGTTATCAATTCTTGAAGTTTGTGTTGGAGGCATGAAAAATGTGGAAGCATGAAGATCTGAGGAACCTTGACGAGGACTAAAATGTGATAGCTAGGTGCCTGGATCACAATGGCAAGTAGTTTGTATTGATTTTAGTAAGGACAAAAGGTCAAATGGTGACTGGGTCATAATCTGGTTTGTATGGTCCAGTCCCACTACTGTGTCACAAATTGATGAGTTAATACAGGCAATGATAGAACTGTCTCAAGACGCAAGGCTTTCCGCATCTGGGGCCGTTTAGCTGCAGACCTCTGTCCATTACCAAAATTTTTGATAGGCATGTTTGCATAGATCATGAAGACTTGGACCAAGCAGTAACCGACTACCAGGTCCAAATCACCTTTTCCTTTCCATCATGCAGATGACCAGAATATTTTATGGAAAGCCGGCAAGCCAGCAGAGGCAGCATAATGTCTTACCGGGAAACCATGGGTTTTGGCATTCATGTGGATGTTTTTGTCACGTACCACCTACCTAGACATTGTTGTAGAACATGTGCACCCCTTCAGGAGTGGTTTGAGGAACATGCCAAAAAATATAAAGTGTTGTCTTCATCTCCAAATTCCTCAAATCTCAATCTGATCTGGCAGGAGGGATGTGATGGAGAAACAGGTCTAATTAATAGAGGACCCAACACACACCATTTTAAGGATTTAAAGCGTTGTGTGCTAGACACCTTCAGGGTCCATGCCTTGACAAGTTTAAGCTGTTTTGACAGTATGAGGGGAGTCATACACAATGTTAGGTAGATAATTTTAATGGTATTACTGATTGGTGTATCTCCACAGTTCCCTGATTTATTAAAATGGGATATTTTGAGGTAGTAGGTAAGATGCTAAAGAGTTTGTTAAAAAATAACCTTGAGATTCCTGTAGAGCAAGTTTTAATCTTCTGTATGTATGTGCTACCTTTGTTTGGTATGTGCTTTCCTTGTTATTAAATTAGGGTGCTAAAGCCTGCCTCTATGGAGGTAAAGCTCAGAACCTAATATGTCCCTAATGTTCAGTCTCAGAAGCCTGTGGAAGTGTCACAGACATCACCCACCCAGAGTGTTCCTAGTGGTCGACAGCAGCAGTCACCATCATATGAATCCATTAAACAGACTGTGGACCAGGATCAAGGATTCCTTCCCAAAGGCTGGGAAATGAGGCAAGCCCCAAGCGGACGGCCTTTCTACATCAATCACCTCACAAAGACTACAACATGGGTATTGTGTCTCTTCCTTTTGTATCTATGACCCCTTTATTCTGCTGCACAGGCGCACTGCTTTTACATATTCAAATAAGAAAAAGCAGCTGTACAGGAACTTTGTGCTTTTTTAGGGTCTACCAAATGTAATTTATTTTCCTTTTAACTACACATATTTTATAGAGGTATTTGTCATATATACTTGTGATCAGAGCTGTGGAATTGGAGCCAGAGTAGTTATAAAATGGACCGACTCAGACTCCCAAAACATATAATACATTGGTCTAGTTAGTTCAATCCAGTGTCAAGAGCAAGAGGAATTGGGTCTTGCCAGTGCTACTGATACCATATCTTCATCCTCGTCAGATGAGGAGTTTAATTGATGTCATGGAACATGCAAAGTGTTGCCGCAGAGGAAAAGATTCCGCTTCCATAGCAAACAGATTGACCAAATTTCAGCAACATTTCTCACTTGTTCTCAAAGAAGTAGAAGAGTTTAACCATTCATCAAAACTGACTCTGCATGAGGCAATTTCTTTATAGCCTGAAATTATTAGAGATGTTGCCCATGTGATCACCGCTTTGCCACCAACCCAAGTTAGTGTAGAGAGGCTGTTCTCTAGCCTGGAAATAATTGGATCAGATTTGAGGTCATCTATGAAGGAGGATATGATGGAAGCAGTAATATTTCTCAGAACAAATTCAAAGACTCACTCAATAAATGTTGTTTGGTACATTTTTTTTATTTTTTTTAAACTGTTTTTCCCACTTAATACATCATTTTGCATATTTACAGTTTATTACAATTTTTTGTGTTCTTAAGTTGTATCCAATAAATATATTTTACACTGACACGCAAAAGGGAAACAATGTTTTGAAGTTTTGACTGTCAGGCTCCATATCTCACCATCCACTACAGCTTTGAACGTGCGACTCCCATCATCATTTTATAGACCATCTTCTTGGCTATTTTACCTGCAACTATTTAGCATATGTTAAGTTATGCAGATTCTTGTCATGTAGCTGCATTGTTAATGTTTTGATCTTGGTGATGGAACAATCTTTTTCTTCTTGTATACTGCAAATTACAACCTATTCTCACATTCCCAGATAGCTATGTGTTATTAGGTTGATTCCTAAGTGAAGAATCACTGGTTTGAATCCAGGAGCTGCTATGAAGAAGATTTCCTCAAGAAAAGAGAAACAGTATCATCCAGCTCATCGATGGTGGTCTCTCGGTCAAGAAAATTGCCAAACTGCATCATGTGAGGCCATGACAGCTGCAAGAATAAGAAAGTCAAGAGGTGGATGTTGAAAGGCAAGAGGTGGACGTCCAGGCAAAATATCAGGGTGAACAAGTCAGCTCATCACAAGGTCTATCGGTTCTGGCGCAACAAACAGGGCAGTGGAGGTGGCTCGCATGCTTCGGAAGAGTGAGCTCACAGACATCCATGCAAGTGCCATGTGACACGCATTACACAAGTCTGGAATGGTGGCCCAAGAAAAGGTGAGGAAGCTGCGACTTCAATCTTGTCATAAGAACCGCCGGCTCAAGTTTACAAAAAAAGTGCGAAAGGTAGATAGTAGAAGATTGGAAACGGGTGATTTGGAGCGATGCGACGATAAATTGAGGGAACTGTCAAGTTCGGTGGAAGAAGGCTGATATGAGTTTGGATTCTTGACCAGGATTGATGGTGATCTCAGTGCTGAGCTATATGTGAGTGTCCTACAATATGAGTTACTTCGTACACTCGAGTGTTATAGGTATAAAAAGGACGTGGTGTTTCAGCAAGACATCGACCCGAAGCATATGTTGAGTTTGGCAAAGAAATTATTCAAAGATAATGAAGTAGAATTGCTACGTTGGCCACCACAGTCCCAAAACCGCAACCCATTTGAACACTTGTGGGTAGAGTTGAAGAAAAAGCTGTACCCAAGTCCAGTCTGCAACATTCGGAACTTGTAAGAGAGACCTGGTATCGGATTTCTGTCGAGAAATGCTGGAATCTGATCAAGAGCACAGAAGGATTCATGCAGTGTTGAAAGCCAAAGGTGGATTTACAAAATACTAACAAAATAATTAACATTTTGATTTTTAGGAGAAAAACAGTAACAATGCACTTACAGTACAAGAATCTGTATAACTAAGCATATGCTAAATAGTTGCAAGTCACAGTTATATATAAGATAGCCAAGATGATTGTCTATAAAATGATGGTAGTCTCACTTTGAAAGCTGTGGTGGATGGTGAGATATGGAGCCTGAAAGTCACAAGTTCAAAACATTGTTACCATTTTGCTTGCCACTGTATGTTCTACCAAAATTGCTTGATTATTGTATCATACGGGTGATAAAAAACCTGATGTTACCATTTTACAACAGTAAAGTTATCACTTAAACATGCGCCATGTATGAGGGAGCGAAAGTGAGAGTCAGAGTTAGCTGAAATTGAGGAGTCGGTTTTACATATTGGGTTTATATAGTCTGGGTTAACATAGTGCGTTGATATTGTTCAGATAGCATTTTTTGCTGTGATTTCTATTTTCTGTGCATACAAATGTAAGATTGTGGCTAAAAGCTTAATGGTAGCGAAGAGTGGAAAAGTTTGCACTCTGGAATTGTAAATCTCTTGTAGGCCAGGGGATATAAATAAAGGCCCTCTTCTAGATGTCAGTGGAGAGCACAGATACTCCCTCATTCATAAGTGGCTGAAAACTTGAAAGTGACCCCTGCCTCCATCATCCAGCCCTTTACTAGAAGGCTGTACAGGGTTAAAATGACAGTACCAGGTTGTGATCTTTTGTTGCCCATGTGGACCCCTCCATTCCTCCAATAAACGCACATAAAACCAAGTGAAACATTTCTTTCTGCTAAGTGACTTCAGTCAAATACTGTGCCCCAAATATTTCCCCTAGAATACAGAGATTGGTATCAGGCTTATATGACCTGATAACAGAGATTTAATGACACCAGAAACTGAAAGCCTTTATATACTAACCTCCGTAGGTTTGTAAAGAGGTTTATCCATAGACTTGGTGGTGATTAATAATAATAATCTTTATTTCTATAGCGCCAACATATTCCGCAGCACTTTACAAATTCAAGGGTAAACATACAGTCATTACACATTAAAAGTACTTACAAATGAGACACAAGGTGTGAGGGCCCTGCTCGTGAGAGCTTACAATCTATTAGTGTGTATGGGTGAAACATACGGTAAGAAGTGCCAAGTTTACAATGGTCCGGCCATGTTTCATAAATAGGGGGTGGTTTACATGAAAAATGGATGAACCTGCCACCCAGACTGTACATTAATACAAGATAGTGCCCCTGAGTGCCCAGTGCAGGGAGTGACAGATGTGTGTGATAGCAGTTAGGGATCTTGGTGGGCCAGACCAAGAAGATGTGTTTTCGGGCCCTCTTAAAACTGCGAGGGTTGTGAATGTGCCTGCTCGCCCGCGGTCGAATATTCCAGAGAATTGGTGCCGCACGTGTGAAATCTTGTAGGCGGGCATGGGCGGTTCGGATGATTGAGGAATGTTTGTCTGATATCATCAGAGGCGGAGAGCACGGGCAGGGCGGTAGACAGAGACTACGGAGGAGATGTAGGGGAGGAGCAGCGCTGGTGGAGAGCTTTATGGGTGAGAGTGCTGAGTTTATACTGTATCCTGTATGGATGGGCAACCAGTGCAGTGACTGACACAGGGTAGAGGCATCAGTATAGCGGCTGGAGAGAAAGACAAGCCTGGCTGCTGCATTCTGGACAGATTGGAGAGGGAGAGTTTGCAGAGAGGGAGACCGATAAGCAAGGAGTTGCAGTAGTCAAGACGAGAAAGAATAAGAGCAGTAATGAGAGTTTAAGTTGTTTCCACAGTGAGAAATGGACGGATTTTGGAGATATTCTTGAGGCGCAGGTGACAGGAGCGGGCAAGGGATTGGATAGATGGGGAGAAGGTCAGAGCAGAATCAAATAAAACCCCTAGACAGCGGGCCTGCTGCCGAGGAGAAATGGTGGTACCACATACAGAAATAGCAGGGGGGGGTTGGTTAGTAGATGGCGGAAAGACAAGAAGTTCAGTCTTAATGAGGTTTAGTTTCAGATGGAGAGAGGACATGATGTCGGAGACAGCGGACAGACAGTCACTGGTGTTTTGTAGCAAGGCTGGAGTGATGTCACGGGAGGAGGTGTATAATTGGGTGTCATCCGCATAGAGATGGTACTGGAAGCCAAATCTACTGATGGTTTGTCCAATGGGGGCTGTGTACAATGAAAAGAGGAGAGGACCTAGAACTGATCCCTGAGGAACTCCAACAGCAAGAGGAAGAGGAGAGGAGGTCGAACCAGAAAATGAGACACTGAAGGAGCGGTCAGAGAGGTAGGACGAGAACCAAGCGAGAGCGGTTTCCTGGAGGCCAATGGTTTGTCTGACTACTGGGAATCCCATCAATAGGACTCCAACTCATCACTAAAACAGCTACTCTTGCCTCTCACCCAGCCAACCAGTAAGTTCTACACTCCACCGACGAGGGGCAAATACCCCGAAACAGCTGTCTGTAGTTGAACTTAACAGGTTTGTCTCAAACCCCTTTCACATTGATAGGCTCCTGTGAGCTACATGTGAACTGAGGATAGATGACTACATCCAATAGAGTGCGCTGTGGAGCTCCTCAGCTCTTTTCCCATAAACCTTTGCTTTACAATAAAACAGAGGCAGAGTCCCCATCCATCCTCAGTGCAGAAGCACAAGATGAAGGCTTTGAATGGAGCAGTGGCTGAATATGCTCAGTGTCTCTAGGATTGACAGTCGAGTGCTGTGCTTGGCCATCTTCATTTGCCTAATAGACTTTGAACAGAGCAGGAGTGCGCATGTTCAGTCGCTGCTCTGTTCAGGGTCTTCCTCGCTGTACAAGCGCAGTGAGGAAGAAACAGGACTCGGGAGAGGGAAATTCCATGTTGTATTCCATCAGACATTTATCCCCGATTTTGTGGTTAGATGAGAACGGTCTCAAGTTTGAAAAACTCTTTCTTACATATGTCTGTGGCTTTGAAAGACTGTTACCTTTTAGAATTGGTCTGTCTCCAATGAATTCAGCAAATATATTTGAATGTTTCAGAGCTGTTTATTATCTATGGATTAGGCCTCGTTCACACAGCTTATTTCGGAACGGATTTGCCGCCGTATTTACGATCGCAAATCCGTTCCGAAATCAGTCTGAAATAAGTTGCAGACCATTTAATATTGGTTTTAATGGGAAATATGTGTTGTCGTTCAGACAACATGTATTTCCATGCCGTATTGCCGCCACGGATTTGCGGCTGCAAAATGGCCGGAAAAACAATGTGCATGTCAATTATTGGGCCGGATTTCGCGATGGATTTACCCCATATAATGAATGGGGATTGTAAATCCGTCGCGAAATACGTGCCACACTAAGTGACACTTATTTGCAACTGATTTCGGAACGGATTTACGTTCGGCAATCCCACGTAAATACGTTCTGAAATAAGCCGTGTGAACATCGCCTTACAGTTTATACAATAATTTTAATTTAAAAATCATATAAAGTGTTTGCTTCAAATCTCCCTTTTTACTATTTAAGGTACTTTTAGTAACTAAATATCTCCCTTTCTGGTATTTAGTGAAAAGTTTAAGTAATACTCTGCTACTTATGTCTGGTGCATAAAATCCAAATCGCTTCTGTGAAGTGAAGCTGGACTGCTGTACCAGCCAGTCTTGTATATCTGTCTGGAAACCATGTGTATTGTAATTGTGCTGTTTTTAAACAAGCTTGTTTTTCACATAATTTCTATAGGAAGACCCAAGGCTTAAAATTCCAGTGCAGCTACGACCAAAGCCTCCTATAGATTTGTCCGACTTGGGCCCGCTACCAGTAAGTAAAACAAATTTGAAGGAAGTAAGTAATGTCGAGTACAGTCCTTGTAGTGATACAGTTGCAGTGCTTCATTGGCCCCTGCCCATCTTTATCTTAATTTTGTTTAAGATGTCATAAGCATCCATGTGCCCAATGCAGCCAAGCCCTGGTTTAAACATCTTGTGCCTTTCATGCTGGCATAACTGCTGAAGTCAGCGACTTCCTGTAGTGATCAATTGGATATATAGCAAGTCACTACAGCAGGAAAATAATGACCACTGGGGACCCCTGTTGCTTGAGCACTGAAATGACAGGGGATCAATTTCCTAACATCTTGGGAACTCCATCAATGCTATCAGATGCCTGACGGCTTTGCTGTAAACATGCATAGGATTAACCAGGACTCTTTCTGAAATGCAGAACACACAAAGCAAACAGGCCTTATAGCGAATCAATCAAGTGGTTTATACTTCCCTATCCGAGAGCAGGATGTGATAGAAATCCTGCTGCAAACCATATAGAACCTATAAATCACAAAGCTTGGCTTCTCTCCTCTGAGCAAAAAGCAGAGAAAATCCTACTTTAAATCATATGAACCTATATACCACAGAGCTCAGCTTCTCTCCATCACATCCTGCTGTCAGATGGGCAATCATAAACTACCTGACGGGTTCACTTTAAGGCCAATCATATTGAGACGTGTTTTCTACACTGTGCATGTCAGCAAAACAATATCCTAACAGTTTACTTGAATGAGGTTTTCAGTCAAAGATTTTTAGGGTATTTTCAATGTGACCAGTGGTTAGTACTTTTTCTCTGGTCAGCGCTTTCTCAGGACACTCTGGATTCCTTCCACAAGCCAACCTTTAATTGAGGGAAATTAGTTATTAGAGGTCTTGCTATTATGAGCTTTTGTGATTTTTGTTTTTGTAGTCAGTGGTACTGATTTGTAATTCTTTTGTAACCATTACCATCATTATGTTCTACTACAATAAGGCTGTGAAGGGCTTGACACCACTCACTAGTTTTACCCATCATAAGATGTTTCTTGTTTGGCACCTTGGAAATGAGACACATTTTTTATAGGCCCTTAATTAAACCAGCTGATATTCTTTTTCACTAAGCGGCAGGATTGCTTTATAATTACTGATAGATTTCAGCTGGTGTCATGGCTTTCTTGTTTTCAATACTTTTTCCATGTGTCATTTCTCATTATTACACATAATTTATGGATGTCTATGGTTTGATGTCTTTGCTTGTGTGGACTGGATGGGTTGTCATTGACATCTGGTGAGAATTTCATGTCAGTAGGACCTTTAGAATTATATGGCGACGTGTCACCCGCTGTATACACATGCATATACACAACCAAACAGAGACATGTGGTAGATAGTAAAAATAATAAGACCAAGTAAATGTGTGAAGGTTTTGTCTCTAAATTGCTGTTTAGTTTTGAGACATGATGCCCCCACTATCTGTGGAGCAGTTTTCTTAGATGTGATAGTGTGTTATAAATCCCTGGGACAGATTCAGTCCTGTGTTCAATGTGTCAAACTTTTCTATGGTCTTTTTGGGGTTTAAAATTGCCTTTTAGTATAACCACTTCTATCTCATACCTTGTAATATCATGCCTGATGAAGAGATCTCAGTAGTCTTAAAGCTTTCTACTTAAAGGGGTTTTGCCTCGATCTCCTTTCATACCTCCTGCATCCAGCTCTTCAGCTCTGTTTGCTCAGAAGGGGGCGTGTGTGATTTGTTTGAATTGCATATCATGTGACCCAGCAGGATGACATCACCATGCCTTTCCTGTCTCTAGTCAAAGAAAGGTCTGTTTTATTTATAGCATTGTGAGTAGCTGAGAGGTAAAGTTTTTGCCTCCAGGCACAAGGGTCCTAGGTTCAAATCCCTGCAGGAACCAAACCTGTTTTTTTTTTTTTTCCCTCTTTATCAATGCACAGACCTCATTGAGGTTTCTTTTTTTATTTATTTGCACTTTTTGACTAATTACTAAGGAGTACAGAGGATGGGAGTAGAGTGACAGCATCTGGGGTTTGAACACTCAGTAGCTGCCCGAGAGGAGAAGTGATGTCTGACCAGTAAACAATGGATCACTAAAGGAGCAGCTAAAACCAAAACGGTGCAGAATTTTTAATAATAATGAATGGTGAAAATGTTTGATATTTAATTTGCACGTTTCCCCTGTCAGTTTTACTTCGTGGCAAAACCTCTTTAACTTCATTTATTTTTGTTAGCGAAAAAGCAGTCTTATCTGCAGGATTGTTACTTTGTGTTTCTCACTGATAAACAATAAAACTTTTTTTTTTATGTTGTAATAGAGCAAGGCATTGTGATGTGATATTCATCCTATTTAATGTAAATGTATACATTGCACTGGACTTTTTGTTGTGTCATATTGACCAGTTTATGGTTCTCCCACGCAGCCCGGTTGGGAAGAGAGAACACACACTGATGGACGAGTCTTTTACATTGACCACAGTAAGGAAAAGTCTGCTTTAAAATACTACTGCTATAATTAAACCTCTAAAAAAAAAAATTAAGGTACATTTTTATTTCTTCCAGACACAAAAAAAACTCAATGGGAGGATCCACGCTTACAAACTGCTGCAATAACAGGACCGGTAAGGCTTACAAGAAATCTTGTACATGAAATCTCCCCTATATCCCTATTATTATTTTGCTGGCTAAAGCTTACATTTGGTGGTATCCATCACTACTAAGCACCTAGAGGCAAAAATAACATGGCAGCTCATATGACTATTGCTAAAGCTTTCTTGTGATTTATCTGTCAGTGCACCATATTTACAAGACAGCAGCTTGTTTAAGGTGTGAAAAGTATGTTAATATGGGGCCAGTGTAATAATATATTTCACCTCGCACCATCTGGGAAATTACCTTAAGCACTTCTATCCATAGCCACTGGCTGCGGTGAGGGGGTGGGGATTGAGTTTCGTTCTTGGCTGTCCGAACTTTTTTTCACTGAGTCAGAATGAACAGTACTTACAGTTAAGAAGTGTTAGGTGAGTCCTTATTAGAATTGAGAAACAGACATTGCCATGTGATGTCCCTATTAGAAGAAAAGACG